>JAVXUM010142198.1:0-17202 GCA_035590655.1 Pouteria glomerata | reverse complement strand
GTAATATGCATTAGTTTAGTAAACTTGTAATGACACTTTGCAAGTGCAATCACACCCCCCAACTTAAGCAGTGCTAGTCCCTAGCAATGAATTATTTAGGTTTGAGTAAAATGTCGAACCTATTTCACTTTTCAAATTCAATAGGTGGTAACATTCAATCTAATAATTTCTGACTTACAATGAATAAGAAATAGGTAATAGAAGTTCAAAATTATGGCATAAATTTATCCAATGTGCCTCAAACTCACTTAACTTGTAACCATTTCAATTATGATGTATCAATTCATGTCACTCAGTTAACCTAGCTAACAAATACACTCAAAGATTATGGTTTTGACTTCAAAAACTCACCAGGTTGTTCACTCATGAAGGAAGTCACTCATAATAGGTTTACTCTCAAATGGTTCAAGCAGGATTGCAACACAAGTAAGTGCAGTGAACCCACAATAACAAGGGAATGAAAAAAAATTAACATATATAAGATCACATAGCTTCATGAAAGGAATGTATTAATGCATAACAAAAGAATCATTATCAATTACATGAGAAGGATCAAAACTCCTTAAGCATCTTTCACCCAGAGTCCAGTAGGTCTTTATTAGGTTATAACTTGGCCTAGGGGTTATTGGCTGAACAAATGACGTATGGGATAATTCAAAGTGCATGTTCAGTATGATTGTGCAATGAATTCTTCCCCGAACTTATTTCTCGCTCTGTTTTTCATTGATTGCCAAACATTGAAGCTTTATTGATTTATTTATTTATTATTTTTTTTTTTTACTTTCAACCCCTTTTCTCCACCTTGATATATTGCCCCCTTTTGTTTTTGTTTTTTTTTTTCAAACGAGCTCCTGCCTTACACGCCTTCCTGTAACTTTTGCACCAATATATTAGAACATGCAAGGGTAGGCTTACCTATATATCTAAGGTTGCAGAGGGGTATAATGTGGGTTTAACCAAGAACTTCATAAATTATTATATATATATTTATATTTTTTTCAAGGTTTCAAATTGGCTCCAATGTTAATGTAAGCAAAGAAATGTTTCAGGCTTTCCAATGTAAGAATGAGGGCCTAACATCACTCTCTAGGTTATTAACACTAGTCAGAAATAGTGATCCACTCATGAAAATTAACAGCATCCTCATGTGCATTTAATACCAAAACAAACTTGTGTGATGAAGCTATTCAAATGAAAGTGAGAGATACCAATAATATAGATGAATCTTTTTAAACTCAAAAACCCTCTAGAAACAATAGCTATGGCTCAAATCTCGCAAAATGTAGGGTATATAAGTCTCCACCTTTATCTAGGTGTACTCGCTTCACCAAGTCACCTGAATTCTAATCCTCAACACACCTTCATTTCAACAGTTTAAGATTGCAAGTTATTGGCACCTTAGAAAAATTTATACTTAATTTCAATTTTCATTCCCCATCGCTAAATCACAAATAAGCCAGTGAAAATTTTCAAGACTATCACCACCATTACGCAAAAATTTCAGAGCTGGTGTTTTTTTTTTTTTTTTTAGAAGCATGACTATCCTCCCCAACTAAATCCGAACATTGTCCTCAATGGGGGTAATATGCATAAACAAAGAGAAAATGTAAAAGTGCAAGGGAAAAAATGTAGGCCCTCTACCAAACTTAATCGGGACAAACGACATAACCATAAATAATAAAAGGAAAGAATAGGAGAAAGAACAGAAATAAAAGAACATACCTCGAAGCGGCCGCAGTGTGGCTAGTAAGAACATCAACATCAAGTTGCTCAGAATAAGAGAAAAGTTCATCAGAAGAAACAATAGTATTATTATCATGATCAGAAAATGAAATATCCTTAAGGGCTAGCATGTCATCACAAGTAGAATAAGATGCAATGTCAGAATCGGTGTCGGTGGCATAAATTAGGGCATCCAACCATTGGAGTGTCATATTAACCTCCGCCCATTCCATGCGAAATAAAAAATCCATGTCAATCTCATCCCACCATGGATTGTCCATTAATTGATGGGGAGGCCAAAAAACAAGTGGCGGATACGTAAGAGGTGGGGATAGAAGAAGACCCTCCTCAAATGAGTCCTCAGGCCAATTGTCATGGCCATCCTCAGAAATTACAGAGTTGGATTCGTCACAAGAACAAGACCATGTCTCTACACAACTCCATTTACATTTATAACCACATATGCGCTTAACAGATGCATCGTTATTAACAATTTCAGCATGTAAGTCAGATGAATGCAACCTGAGCAACCATACAATCCACACAAAGCAATGAAAACGAGAATGAGAAATGGAAATAAAGAAAAGTACAAAAGCAAACAAACACATCAAATTAAATGTACTAAATTAGTGTACGGCAACACTTACAAATGACATAACATAACATAAAAGTTTTAGGGAACAAGTAAGTAATAACAAGTCCGAAATCCCTAAACTTTAACTGACAAAAAGATAAAAAAAAAGACCGCCACAGCCAAGGGCGACCCTATCACTCGGGCGATGGGTGAGGAAAGGAGTCACGCAAGTGAGCCAGAATAGTCTGTAGAAGTTGGCCTTGCGTCTACTGGGTATCCTGAATTTGCAGAAGAAACCCATGATCGATGGCTTGATTTCGTTCCAGATGACTCATCCTCTCAGTCAAAACATCAATTTGATTCGCTAAGTCAGCATTAGAGGTCTCCCGTCCGACATCCTCCTCATGCACAGATTGAGAACTACTTGCTTCCTCAAGAGGAAATGAAGTCGGCTTCCGCTTCTTCAATCGAGCAATAATGCCACGAGACTTAGCGTGAGAAGTAATTGTGAAGGGTTGAAGCCCCGATGCTATAGGATCATCCATAGAAATACTGGCACCCTTCTTTCGAAATATATCTGTTAAAGTACCACCAAATGGTAACGAAGAATGGCTCCCCTCATGCTCGGCCGTATAAACAACTTGGTGCCAAATGTAGGAGGGTAAATCAATATTCATACCAGTCCCAATAGCATAAATCAATCTTGCTCGGGTAGGGCTACAATCAGAGTTACGATTCAAGGAAAGAAAATTAGTGCAGGAAATCATGTGCAACGCCCAATATTTATCATTTAGAACGGACACTGGTTGCCTAATCTCCCCGTCCCATGAATGTCCCTCAAGTAGGATGTCGGCACCAATAGTCTGTAGAGGGGGCGTACCATCAGCCGGATAAGTAAACTCTGGATGCTGGATACGCGGAAGTTCAAAAACGGCAGCAAAATCATCTGGTGTTAAAACAATTTCAACCCCTCGAACCCAGTTGGTAATCTTTTCCCTTCCTTTATGCCTGACTATTGAATTGATCTTAACATTGGCAAAAAAATTTCGCACAACATCCACAATACAACTAGCGTGAAAATGCGCAATCCCCATCCAATTCTGACCTTCAAAATTTTGTAGAAGTAAAAACTCCTCCCCAGAAAATTATTCTACCTTCCAGTAACGTTCAATTACTACAGGTTTGTGAGCCCAAAAAGTATCAAATTTCTCTGAAGCTTTAGCTCTCCAAAACCTATTTCTATCAAATGAACTAGAGCCCAATTGCTTTTTGGCTTTTTGCTTCTTTGGTCCCATGGCAACTACAATCACAATCAGGAGAATATTGATAAAGGAACTATTAAACTTCAATCTCCTATGTCCACACAAGTTCAGTGGCCTTTCTACAATGCAATTAAATTTAGAAAATTAGAATGGACAATGAAGCACATTGGTAGGAAGAAAATGGAGCACAGTTGGGAAGATGCTAAGTGAAAATCACCAAAGTGAAATCAGCCTATTTTGTGTACTGAACTTGATAAAGGAGAATTCAACATAAAGCTTAAAGCTTTTTAATTTATTAAGTTCATGAGAGCCATTAGAAATCCACCATTTGTGTATTCGGGTTATTTTTTGAATAGTCACAAGAGTAGAGAAATTCACATGTAAAGAATATAGACTCCTCAATCTAACTAGAGCAAAGGTTAAATAAAGGAAAATATTTAAGAAATTGAAACATTTGAAACCCATATGATTGAACACCTAAATATAGGAAAGAAGAAAAGCTAAGGCTCGGATGAAGAACATGAGGAAACTTACCCGAAATTAGAGAATCAAGGGAGAGCTTGAAGAGATTGGCAACAATTTAAGCTAAATCCTTTGATTCTTGGACCGTGGATGATGGATGGAGGATGAGGTTTCAAACTTATCTGAGAAAGGAAGAACAAAGGGAACACACTTAGGGCTTTTTCGGGCAAAACGAAAATAGAGGATGACTTAAAAAGTGCCCAGGTGTCTGGACGGCCCGATTAGGTGTCCGGACGGGTTTGCAGCTGGAGCATACTGCTGTTCGGACGGGAAATTTAACGGTCCGGACTGGCGGGAATTTTCAAGAAATTTTTTATTTTTTAAATTAACTTAAAGACAAAAACATAACCAACGAATTAAAATAGATCTTAAACTAATAATATACATAAATAATCACGCGAACTTTTGGAATTTACTCGTACGGAGGAGGATCCAATAGATCCCATGATTCCACTAAACCCACGAATTGATCAAGATAAGGTTTAATCCGATGCCCATTAACCTTAAATCTGTTCCGGTTCTTTGGGTTTTCAATTTCTATTGCTCCATGATCAGAAACATGAGTGACAATAAAAGGACCGGACCATTTAGATTGCAGTTTACTGGGAAAGAGATGAAGTCTTGAACGGTAAAGTAGTACCTTTTGACCTTCATGAAATGAACGACGTGAAATGTGTTGGTCGTGTACTTTCTTCATTTTATCCTTCGAAATTAATGCATTTTCATATGCATCATTCCTTAATTCCTCCAATTCTGCGATTTGAAGTTTGCGATGTAACCCGGCCTCATCTATGTTAAGATTGAACTGTTTAATCGCCCAATAGGCCTTATGCTCTAACTCAACAGGCAGGTGGCATGGTTTTCCATAGACAAGCCTATACGGTGACATTCCCAATGTCGTTTTGTACGCCGTACGATAGGCCCATAGTGATTCCACCAACTACAGTGACCAATCTTTGCGGTTTGGATTAACTATTTTTTTCAAGGATTTGTTTAATTTCTCTATTTGCTAGTTCTACTTAGCCACTTGTTTGGGGATGATATGAAGTGCCTACTTTATGTACTACCCTGTATTTCAGTAGTAAAGTACCTATTGGTCGATTACAGAAATGCTTTCCCCCATCACTAATGATTGCTCGAGGCATTCCAAAACGGGAGAATATATTCTCATGGAGGAATTTCATTACGACTTTATGATCATTAGTTCTTGCAGCAATTGCTTCTACTCATTTCGACACATAGTCTATCCCTACTAATATATATTCATAACCATGTGATATAGAGAATGGACCCATGAAATCGATACCCCAGCAGTCAAAAATTTCCAAAACTAGAATAGGAGAAAGGGGCATCACGTTTCGACGCGTTAGACTCCCTAACCGTTGACATCGATCACAAGTAGTACAAAACCCATGAACGTCTTTAAAAAGAGTCAGCCAATAAAATCTACATTGTAATATCTTTGCAACAGTTTTATTTGTGGAGAAATGGCCACCACAGGTATTAGAATGACAGAATTCAATTATGCCTGGGACTTCCCACTCACGAATACAACGTCTAATCATCTGATCAGGACAATATTTAAACAAGTACAGATCATCCCAAAAGAAGACTCTACAATTACGCAAAAATTTCTTTTTATCTTTAGGAGTTCATTCTTTTAGAATGTGCCCAGTCACTAAATAGTTTGCAATATCAGCATACCAAGGTAAACTGGAAGCTACCCTTGCTTATACTTGGAACAATTGTTCATCCGGGAAACTATCATTGATTTGAGTTCCATTTAAAGGAATAGCTTCTACCGATAACCGTGACAGATGATCTGCTACGATGTTTTTGACTCCCTTTTTATCTCGTATTTCGAGGTCAAACTCTTGTAAAAGAAGTATCCAATGTATTAACCATGGTTTGGCTTCCTGTTTGGTTAATAGATACTTAAGGGCAGAATGATCAGTCAATACAATAATTGTTGAACCAACGAGGTAGCAGCAGAACTTCTCAAGAGCGAATACAACTGTTAATAGTTCTTTTTCAGTTGTTGTGTAATTTTTCTGTGCGTCATTAAGAGTCTTGCTAGCATAATAGATGACGTGTGCCTTTTTATCCTTCATTTGCCCTAACACAGCTCCAATAGCATGGTCACTAGCATTACACATAAGTTCAAAAGGAAGTGACCAATCAGGGGATTGGAGAATAGGGGTTGTAGTTAGGCAATCCTTGAGTGAATCGAAGGCCTTTTGACAGTAAGGCGTCCATTCAAAGGGTATGTCCTGTGTCAATAATTGACACAAGGGTTTAGAGATTTTACTGAAAGACTGAATGAACTACCGATAAAAATCGGCATGCCCTAAAAATGACCTTATATCTTTCACCGAATGTGGAGTAGGAAGTTTTTGGATGAGTTCAACTTTCGCTTTGTCCACTTGGATACCCTCTTTAGAGACTATGTGTCCTAACACAATACCCTGCGTCACCATAAAGTGACACTTCTCCCAATTCAATACTAAATTATTTTCTTCACATCGGGTAAGTACTAGATCAAGATTCTTCAAACTCTGCTCAAAAGAATCTCCATAAACAGAGAAATCATCCATGAATACCTCAACGATTTCTTCTACCATTTCGCTGAATATACTAATCATGCAACGTTGAAAGGTAACAGGGGCATTACACAGGCCAAAGGGCATTCTCTTATATGCGAAAGTGCCAAATGGACAAGTAAACGTCGTTTTAGATTGGCCCTCTAAGGCAACCTCTATTTGGTTATAGCCCGAATAGCCATCTAAGAAGCAATAATAGGCATGGCCTGCTACTATTTCTAAAACTTGATTTAGAAAATGAAGAGGAAAGTGATACTTCCTAGTAACTGCATTGAGCTCTCTATAATCAATGCAAACTTGCCAGCCCGTTTGGATTCTTGTTGGAACCAATTTATTGTTCTCATTTCGAACTACAGTCACTCTAGATTTTTTTGGTACTATTTGTGTAGGACTCACCCATTTAGAATCAGAGATCGAATATATAATACCTACATCAAGTAATTTGAGCACCTCAGCTCTTACGACCTCTTTCATATTCAGATTGAGTTGCCTTTACATTTGACGAACTGGTTTAGCATCTTCTTCTAAAAAGATCCGATATGTGCAAATGAGTGGACTTATACCTGTTAGGTCAGCTACTGACCACCCTAACGCTTTCTTATAATTTTTGAGTAAATCAACTATCTTGCTTTCTTGCGTGGTGGTCAGTTTGGAAAAAATAACTACTGGATAAGTCTCTCATTCATCTAAGGATGCATACTTAAGATTGTGGGGTAAGGGTTTTTTTTCAGGGCTTGGAGCTTTTGTTTCAGATGATTTCGCTTTATTTAATAGCGGTCCCAAGTCTTCAAACTTTGGAATCCAATTACCAACTGACATAAACGGACAAACTTCTAACCATTCAAACATTTTTTCTGTGTCAGTACTTGGAGTTGAGTAACTTGGAATTTCCTCATGAAAATGAAGTACCCTTTCCAAGGGGTCTTCTACGAATTCTTTATCAACATAGTCTTGCACTATGCTTTCTACTAGGTTAACTTCTTGAATGTCAGATTCTTCCTTTGGTTGTTTTGTAACATGGAAAATATTTGTTTCAAATTCGATGTCCCCAAAGGACATCTTCATGGATCCATTCCTACAATTGATGAGTGCATTTGAAGTTGCTAAGAATGGACGTCCCAGAATAACAGGAGTCTGATCTGGAGCAGATAAACTGGTCAGTGGTTGTGTATCCAGTATGATAAAATCAACTGGGAAGTAAAAATTCTCCACTTGAACCAGTACATCCTCCATTATACCTCATGGGACTTTAATGGATTTATCTGCCAGTTGTAATGTCACACGGGTAAGTTTTAACTCTCCTAAGCCCATCTGCTCATACACTGAATAAGGAAGCAAATTCACACTTGCTCCTAAGTCAAGCAATCCTCGGCTAATATAATACTCTCCTATATAACATGAAATAGTGGGACAACCTGGGTCTTTGTACTTTGGTGGAGTACGGCATTGTAAAATTGCACTTGCCTGCTTAGTAAGGAATGTTTTTTCTTTAACATTTAGCTTCCTTTTTACGGTGCAAAATTCCTTCAAAAATTTAGCTTATACTGGCACTTGTTTGATTGCATTGAGGAGTGGTATGTTAATTTTGACCTATTTAAATACCTCTAGCAATTCTGCTACCTGGGCTTCTTTCTTAGCCTTAAGAAATTTTTGGGGAAAAGGTGCTTTGGGAATATATTCCCTAGACACTTCCTGGTTTCCCTTTTCTTTAACCTCTTCCATCTCTCATTTCTCTCTTTCATTCTCCATTTTTTCTATTTCTCCATCATCTATGATAATGGGTTGTTTTCCTGCTTTCATCTCCTTTACTTCTTTTCTTTTAGAGTCTAATTCCTCATCCGTCTTACTAGCCTTAGGATAAATAGTTTTATCTATTACTTTCCCGCTCCTAAGTGTAGTAATGTTTTGCACATGTTCCATATTTCCATGTGCACTAGAAGATCCTTCAGCCTGTTTAGCTTGGCCTACGGGATTTGGACGAGGTTGAGCTGGAAACTGACCTTTTGGTTGAGCAGTCAATGCTTGAGTTAACATGGTCAATTGACTCTTAATTTCATCCATATTTCTATTATTTTGAGCCCACAATGTAGATTGATTATTCATGAATTGATGAAGAGTATCTTCAGTGGACCGTTTGTTTGGAGGAATATAAACATTTGAATTTGATCCAACATTTGGAGGGAATCCCTGATTAGGTACTGGAGCTTGCTGAACGGGAGGAAGTGGAGTTTGATATGGTTGAGAAAACTGAGCCCCATCATTCCTCCAACTAAAATTTAGGTGATTTCTCTAAGTTGGGTTGTATGTTTCCCCATATGGATTTCCTAATGGATTTGGATCACGATACTGAGGACAGAATTGATTTATGGCATTTACAGAGAGTTCATTAGGTGATTGGCCTTGTACAAATTCCCTATAGATAGGCATGCTAGGACAATCATCAGTTTTATGAGTTTGACTATCACACATTATATAATATAAACTTGCAACGGGTTCTTTGATAATGTGCGTATCCTTTTTAATTTTTAAACTCTCTACTTCTCTGGTAAGGGTTGCTAACTTAGCCCTTAATTCATCAGACTTGTTCAACTGGTGTATCCCTCTACTTAGGCTAACATTAGTAACTGGTGTATTGACTTGAGAGCCTGAATTATCCCATGTTTGGGCATTGTCAGCTAGAAACTCAAAATATTCATAAGCTTCTTAAGGGGTTTTATCGTAAAACTGCCCATTACACAGAGTTTCTACAAATTGCTTTAACTGGGGAGTTAAAAACCCGTAGAATATACTGGCTAGACGCCAAACTTCGAAACGATGATGTGGACAAGAATGCAAGAGAGTTTTAAACCTCTCCCAACTCTAGTAAAAGGTTTTACCAGGTTGTGGGGTAAAATTCAAAATCTGATGTTGAATAACATCAGTTCTATGAGGTGGAAATCATTTTTTCAAAAATTTCGCCTGCATTTTGTCCTGTGAATTAATGGAATTTGATGGTAAGAATTTGAATCATCTAGCAGCTTTATGTTTTAGTGAAAACGGGAAGAGCTTAAGAAAAACGAAGTCTATGGGACATCCTTGATCCTTTAAAGTGACATAGATATTCCTAAACCTTGTAAGATGATCGTATGGATTTTCAGAATCCATACCGTGGAATGTGGGCAATATTTGTATCATGCTCGGTTTGAAGTTGAAAGGTTTTTGAGGTTCGGGCCATACTATACAGGATTCAGGTGTATGCCTATCTTGTTGCAAAATATCCCTCATGGAACATCTAGGAACAACGACTTGATTCTCTGCTTGATTGTTATCCATTTCTAAGGGATTAGGAAGGATATTTGTAGTTTGAAATTCTATAGAGAGATTTCTAATAACAGAGGAAGATTCTATGTGTTCAGAATGTTTTAATCTACCGTCTTGCCCACGAACCTAACCTCTCATGCACTAAATGAGTATTTGGAAATTTGAAATGAGTGAAAGCTTAAGAAAGTTACTAGGAGGATTTTAATTTTTTTTTTATATATATATATTTTATTTTTTATAATGAAAACTAGAGAAACCTAAAATCACTTAAAAACTGAACTTGAATTCCCTGGCAACGGCGCCAAAAACTTGACCGCGTCTAGAAATTGCGTCTAAATTCAACCTTCAAGTATAAGGGCGTACGCTGTAGCTTTACCTAGTGAGTCTAGGATCGTCTCCACAGGGAATCCTAAAGTTTATGTTTGTAAGTTTTTCTAGGTTTTTCTAATTTCACAGTACTGAAATATAAATTCGATAGGATTTTGATGATTGAGATTTGTTCTAATTTACCTAAACAATAATAGGAAATTTGATGATTTCTAATGATAATTAAAAACGTCAAATTAATAACTTTCTAAATTCAAATAATGAAATGAATCTTGGTTCGGTATTCAGTGTTTCGGGTAAAGTAAAACACAGTTATCAAAACCCATTTTTTATAATCTCAATTCAAATTTCATGTTTCTTATTAAAATAAGGGGAAAATCTGAATCGAAAAATTTTCATAAAATCTTTTAAATTACCATACTCAGCTTCGTATTCACGTCGTTTGGATTACAAAGCCGGAAAATATTCTTTTAGTAAATCTCGGATTTGGAATTAAGTTTCATTAAGTCAAAGTTTCAAAGGATATTTTAAAGTGCCAAAAAGATTTTTTCAGGGATTCAAAGAATTTGAACAAAACCTCATGTTTTCGAAAGTCTTTGAGCAAATCAAAATTAATTCCTTCAGAAATTAGGGTTTTGAATTACCTAAGCTCACTTACCCTACTTCGAATATCCAAACCAAGATATTAAACCCTAGCCTACCATACTTGCAATATTTAATCTCTAGTCACCAGAAATAATAATCTAAAATAAGTTCAAATGAAAACTAGAAAGAGCAAAAATAAAACAGTGATGAAAGCAACAAACCTAGGTTGTAACTAAATATGTGAAAAGCATACGATCATTCAAACTGAATTCAAAAGCATAAAATCAACAACCAACAAAATAAAAAAACACACAGAAACATTTCTTATTTAACTTAAAATCAAATGTTACCGTACTTCGAAGAACAAGAAACAGCACAACGACGAACGTATGCAATGAAATAGGACCAAATCGTAGTGAAGAATGAAATGAAGAACCAAAACATAATTAAAAATTCTCTCAAACTCTCTCAAAACTAAACCCTAAAGACTTTTAGGAATAGCTGAAAAAACTTTGTCCAGCCTCCTCTAAACCTAAACAAGAACATCTCATTTATAAGGAAAGTCAGAACTGTTCAGGTGCTCGCCTGGTCCGGACTAGTGAGTATGCCCGTCCGGACCACAGTGTATATGATGTTCCAAAATTTGTACTTGGTGGTCGGGACCACCAATGTTGCCTGTCCGGACCACAGAGTGTCTTAGCCTACCCTGGATGTGGATGGATGCTCTTGGCCGTCTGGACCAATGAGTGTAAAGATGCTCCTCAGCTCTTTTTCAGTCCTAACTTCAGCTCTTTCCTCAATTTCGGTTGCTTCATCATCTTGTTGTGTCACTTCGTTTTCTTCGTTTTCTTCATCGTTTGTCAATGAATTATTCACGTTTTCACTGCATTGAAGAAAACAAGCAAATAAGAATAGAATAGCATAAAATAACCAATTTAGAAGTGAACATGCATGAATATACATTAGTTTATTAAGCTTATAATTACACTTTGCCAGTACAATCACATCGCCCAACTAAAGCAGTGCTAGTCCCTAGCAATGATTTTATTTAGGTCTAACTAGAGTTCCTAACCTATTTTACTTTTCGTTGAAAACACGACTACACTTAGCTACGTGCAGCAAGCCTTTTAAACCCTTAGGTTACCCCTAGTGGACGAGTGAAGTCTCGTGAGGGTTTGCAGTGAATGTACCCACAAAATTCTTTTCTAATTCAATAGGTGGTAATATTTAATCCAATAACTTTTGACTTACAATGAATAAGAAGTAAGTAATAGAAGTTTAAAATTATGGCATAAATTTTTCCAATGTGCCTCAAACTCACTTAACTTTGTGAACATTTCAATTCTGGTGTACCAATTCATGTCCTTCAGTTAACCTAGCTAACAAATGTACTCAAAGATCATAGTTTTGACTTCAAAACTCACCAAGTTGTTCACTCTTGAAGAAAGGCACTCACAACAGGTTTACTCTCTACTGGTTCATGCAGGAGTGCAAAACAAGTAAGTGCATTGAACCCACAATAACAGGAGAATGGAAGAATTAACACATATGTAAGGTCACATATCTTCATGGGAGGAATGTATTGACGCATAACAAAAGAACCATTATCAATTGCATGAGATAGATCAAAACTCCTTAAAGCATCTTTCACCCAGAGTCCATTAGGTCTTTTTTAGGTTATAACTTGGCCTGGGGGTTATTGGCTGAACAAATGATGTATGGGATAATTCAAAGTGCATGTTCAGTATGATTGTGCAATATACTCTCCACCAAACTTTTTTCTCTTTTTCTCCTTGAATGCCAAACATCGAAGCGTTATTGTTTTTTTTTTTTTTTTCGGGAACACTATTTCTTGTGTTTAATATATATATATATATGGGACTAGAAATACTGCATAATATCCCTTTGTTTTTGTTTTTGTTATTTATTTATTTATTTTTTTTAACAAGCTCCTCCCTTACACACCTTTTTGTGCATTTTGCACAAATATCCTGTAACATGCAAGAGTAGGCTAAGGGTAAAAAGGGTCATAATGTGGTTTTAACCAAGAAACTTCATAAATTATTATATAAATAGATATATATATATATTTTTCAAGGTTTCAAAAATGTAAGCAAGGAAAAGTTTCAAGCTTTCAAATATATATATGAGGGCCTAACATCACTCTCTAGGTTACCAACACTAGTTAGAAATATTGATCCATTCATGAAAATTAATAGTATCCTCATGTGCATTTAATACCAAAACAAACTTGTGTGATAAAGCTATTCAAATGAAAGTGAGATATACCAAAAATATGTGTGGATCTTTTAAACACAAAAACCCTCTAGAAACAATAGTTATGGCTTAAATCTCGCAAAATGTAAGGAATATAAGTCTCCACCTTTATCTAGGTGTACTTGCTTCACTAAGTCTCCTAAATTCTAATCCTCAACACACCTTCATTTTAACAGTTTAAGATTACAAGTTATTGGTACCTTAAAAAAGTTTATACTTAATTTCAATTTTCATTCCCCATTTCTATATAAAAAATAAGCCAGTTGAAATTTTCAAGACTATCACCACCATTAAACGCAAGGTTTTCAAAATATGTAGGAAAAATTGTCTTTCTGTCTAACTTAATATCTTACTAACCATCCCCTCTAACTAAAGCCGCACATTGTCCTCAATGTGGGTAGCATGCATGAACAAAGACACGAGGAAAATGTGTAAGCGAAGAACTGTGTCCCCCCAACCAAATGCAAACGGAACGAACAACATGAAATTAAACAATAAAAGGAAGGAAAAGAAGAAATAACAAAAATAAAAGAACATACCTCGAAGTGGCTACAGACAGAAAAGATGTAGTGTGGCTATTAAGAACATATACAACAAGGTGCTCATAATAAGATGGAAGTTCGTCAGAAGAATCAACAATATCATTATCATTATCAGAAAAAAACATCCTCAAGGGGTGGCATGTCATCACAAGTAGAATAAGATGCAATGTCAGAATCTGTGTTCGTGGCATAAATTGGGGCATCCAACCATTGGAGTGTCATGTTGACATCAGCCCATTCCATGCGGAATAAAATTTCCATGTCGATCTCATCCCACCATGGACTGTCCAATAATTGATGGAGAGGCCAAAAAACAAGTGGAGGATACTTAATAGGTGGGGAGATAGGAAAACCCTCCTCAAAGGAGTCATCAGCCCAATCATCATAGTGATCATCAGAACTTACAAAGTCTGATTTGTCACGAGAACTAGGCCATGTCCCAACACATTCCCATTTACGTTTGTAACCACATATGCGTTTAACAGATTCATCGTTATTATCAATTTCGGCATTTAAGTCAGATGAATGCAACCTGAGCAATCATACAATCCACACAGAGCAATGAAGACAAAAATAAGATACGGAAATAAAGAAAATCACATAGGCAAAAAGGAAAGAATAAAAACAAATGAAAACATCGAATTAACAGCTGAAAAGCAGACTATGGTAAAACTTACAAACAAAATAACATAAAAGTCTTAGGGAAATTTAATAGCAAGTCTTAAATCCTTAAACTTCTAAAAACAAAAAGATAAACTAAAAGACTGTAGCAGCTAGTGGAGACCCTATCACTGGGGTGGTGGGTGAGGAGAGGAGTCACGCAGGTGATCCAGAATAGTCTATAGAAGATGTCCCTGCGTCTGCTAAGTATGCTGAATTTGGAGGAGAAGCCCATGCTCTATTTCTTGATTTCGTTCCAGATGACTCATCCTCTCTGTCAAAACACCAATCTGATTAGTTAATTCAGCATTAGAGCTCTCACGTACGACATCCTCCTCATGCACAGATTGAGAACTACTTTCCTCTTCAAGCGGAAATGATGTTTGCTTCCTCTTCTTCAATCTAGCAAGAATGCCACAGGACTTAGCGTGAGAAGTAATCATGAATGGTTGAAGCCTCGATGCTATAGGATCATCGACAGAAATACTGGCACTCTTCCTACGAAATATCTCAGTTAGGGCACCTCCAAATGGAAAAGAAGAGTGGCTCCCCTCATTTTCTGCCGTATAAACAACTTGGCGCCAAATATAGGATGATAAATCAATTGTCATCCCAGTCCCAATGGCATAAATCAATCGAGCTCGGGTAGGGCTGCAATCAGAAGTACGATTCAAGGGGAGGAAATTGGTGCAGGAGATCATATGCAATGCCCAATATTTATCATTCAGAACGGACACCGGTTGCCTAACCCCCCCGTCCCAGGATTGGCCCTCAAGGAAGATGTCTGCACTAATAGTCTGTAAAGGGGGTGTACCATCGACCGGATAAGTAAACTCAGGATGTTGGACACACGGAAGTTGAAAAACTTGAGTGAAATCATCCGGAGTTAAAACAATTTTGACCCCTCAGACCCAGCTGGTTATCTTTTCCTGACCTTTCCGCCTGACTATTGAATTAATTTTAACATTGGCGAAGAATTCCCTTACTACATCCACCACATAACTGGCATGAAAATACGCAATCCCCATCCAATGACGACCTTCAAAGTTTTGAAGAAGCAAAAACTCCTCCCCAGAAAATTGCTCGACCTTCCAATAACGTTCAATGACTATTAGTTTGTGAGCCCAAAAATCATCAAATTTTTCAAAGGCTTTAGGTCGCCAAAACCTATTTCTATCAAAAGAACTTGAACCCAGTTGTCGATTGGCTTTTTGTTTTAAACGCGGTCCCATGGCAACTACAAAAGCAATTAGGAGTATATTGATAGATGAACTATTAAATTTCAATCTCCTATGTCCACACAAGTTCAGTGGCCCCTCTACAATGCAATTAAATTCAGAAAAGTAGACTAATGAATCAAACACATGGGAAGAACAAAATGAAAACTCGGTTGGGAAGATTCCAAGTGAGACTCACCAAACTAAACCCAACCCATTATGTTTACTAAAATTGGGGAACAAATAGCTCAACACAAAGCTTGAAGCTTCTTAATTTATGAAGTTCATGAAATCAATTAGAAACCCACCATTTGTGTATTCGGGTTGCTCATGATAGAATCACAAACTCAAGAATATTCACACCTAAAGAGTGAATACTACTCCATTTAACTAAATTACAGTGCAAATAAAGGAAAATCTTTAAGAAATTGTAACTTGTTAAACCCATGTGGTTGATTTTCAAAGAGAGGAGAGTAAAGAACTTTCTAGGGCATGAAAGAAGAGAGAGATGATGACTTACTCAACAATGGAGAGAAGATGAAAATCTTGAACAAATTGGAAGATATAAGTGGATCTTCTTCAAGCCCTAGACCGTGTGTGATTGAGGGAGGATGGGAGTTGAGCTTATTGGAGAATCAGTTGAAAGATGAAATAAAAATCAGGTGTATTTCGGGCAAAATATAAAACAGAGGAGGACTTAATACCACCCAGGTGTCCGGACGGCCCGAATGGGTGTCCGAACGGGTCTTCCAAAGGAGCATACTGCTGTCTGGATGGGCGGTTTGGTGGTCCAGACCGACCCATTTTCGGGAATTTTTTTTTTTACCAGTTAGAATTACTCCTAAACTACTAAAACTCTAACTTAATTCAAATTTATTCATAAGGAGAGGGATCTAAAAGATCCTACGATTCCACCAACCCCACAAATTGATCAATGTATGGTTTGAGTCGATGCCTATTCACCTTGAATCTATTTTTGTTCTTTGGGTTTTCTATCTCTATGGCTCCATGGTCAGAAATGTGTGTAACTATAAAGGGACTCGTCCATTTTGATTGTAACTTGCCAGGAAAAAGGTGAAGTCGTGAACGATGAAGCAAGACCTTCTGACCTTCATGGAAAGATCAGCGTGAAATATGCTGGTCATGTACTTGCTTCATCTTGTCCTTGGAGATCTTGGTGTTTTCATAGGCATCATTTCTCAGTTCTTCCAACTCTACAATCTGTAGTTTGCGGTGTAATCCTGCCTCATCTATATTAACGTTGAATTGTTTAATTGCCCAATAGGCCTTGTGCTTGAATTCGATAGGCAAGTGACATGGATTGCCATAAATAAGCCAATACGGGGACATTCCCAAGGTTGTTTTATAAGCAGTACGATAAGCCCATAGGGAATCCACCAACCGCAGTGACCAATCCTTGCGGTTAGGGTTAAATGTTTTCTCAAGGATTTGTTTGATTTCTCTATTTGTAATGTAATACCTTGAACTTTCTAAGTAATTGTACTTAGAACATTTGATGTGTTTTGAACCTAACTTAAAATCTAAGTTAAAGAATCTTCCTAGAGCTTGAACTTAGCCCAAAGAAGACAATATTTAAGCATCTTAAAACCCTAA
>JAVXUM010142163.1:0-17217 GCA_035590655.1 Pouteria glomerata | reverse complement strand
GTTCATCTACTAACTAAGAGAACAAGTCTAGTACTTTTAACACAGCCTTCCCTGTGGAGATGACCTTGGTTCTTACCGAGTAAAACTACGACTACCCTCTTGCACTTGGGAGGTAAAACCTAAACACATTTTAGGGTCAGTCACACCACAACACTTAAGAAATAATTCTACAGGAGGCATCCAGTATTCAACAAACAATGAGCATTCAAGAAATACTCAACAAAGTGAGTGCAATGAATCAGGATAAGCAAGAACTAAGAAAGCTGAGACAGTATTTTTGGCAGAGTAACAGCAATGTAAGATATAATGTGTGTACCTAGGCACCAGAGGTAGTTATGTTTATAGATACATGTTGAGTCTGCATGGACGCTATACATGTGAATAATATTGGATCATATGTATTGTTCAATCATAATATGCCATGTGTATTCGCAAATTCCCATGCTGATATCACTTGATTGGTTATCAGAAACTGTTAGTGGGCAGGCTACACCCCCGTAGGCGAGTATCGTGGAATATGTCAGAGGATGGTCATACAATTATGATGTAAGCATATTTGTCCTATTTGAGAACATTAGCCCGATCTTCTGATTGTTCAGTCGGTCGGTCAGGCTCATGCACATCGGTCGAGTATGAATATCGGGTCAACAGACACAATTGAGTCTGATCCGGTACGACCACTAGTCGGGTATGAGTGTTCGGTCGGGTACACCTTATCAGATGCCCCCGATTCCTTCGATCACAAAAGGTGGTCGAAAGGAATCCAATATTAACCTCAAGCATAACTGTTCGGTCAAGTATGAGTAGATCATTCAGCAAGTCGGTCAGTCAGGTACACCCTATCAGATGCCCCCGATTTCTTGATCTCCGAAGAAAAGCAAGAGAAATCATCAGTTCAATCGAGGACGCAATAATTTTACGCTCAGTTGGGCGAGACGATGGAGATAATTTCGATAATTTGAAACATACGCTTATTATACAGAAATATAAATACATATATAAATGTACATAAGGCACACGCATTTAATACTTGCGCGGCGTGACAGGTGGGAGTACGGTGCAGGTACGCAGCCGTTTCACCTTCTTGTCATGTGTTGCAGTGCCATTGGGTAGGCGTCAGGTAGTGGAAACGACCGTTGGTATGGGCCGCGAAGTTGTGTCTTAAATCTAAGCCGCTAATTTTGAAAATAATATTAAAAATTTGCAGCTAATTCAACATAAATAATCCACAAAAGAAATTAACACGTCTCTTTACACATTCTAAAGAACTCTAGCCATCGTCGTTCTTACAAACTGCTTTCTCCAGCTTTCTTCAACTTTCCGGTAAGACTCGGTGTCTGTTGTATTTTATGTTCTGGCTTTTAAACCACTGTAGTTTCTTCTATAATAATAAAAAGAACTTTACCCGATTCGAGTGAGTTTGTTGGGAACCCTAGATTTCTTCAAGCCATAGTTGGGGGGGTTATTTTTACCTTTTATTCGTTCCATATATCAAGGGTTTTTCCATCTGTCATAATGGGAGAGCCGGAGAGAGTTAGCGTTTTTAGTAGTGAGGAATCCAACCTGGACGAATTTGTTTTCTATCTAGTGGGCTCTGATTCCCCCTCCACGTGTTCATTCACCGAATTCTCGCTCACCTTGGGCTAGCAATAGGGCAAATTGGCCCCACTAGTTGGAGGATCATGGTCGAGACCTACATATTTTAGTCGTTCGCTACTAAGAAAAAACTATCCCCAAGCCAGTTCCTTCATTTTCATAAAGTAACCGAACGAGGCTCGGGTTGGTGGTACTTCTCGGGCCAGAAACTAGAATTTAATTTTGTAACTCACTTTCCCAGTTCAAATAAGAGATAGAAGGATAAATATTTCTTCATCTGTGGATCAACTTGGGAGTTCCAACCCTTGGAATTTGACACAGAAAGGGACACCCGCATTCCACGTATTTGGGGTCAGCCGAGCATTCAGGGCATGTCTTAATTTTCCTCTTCTGTTCATTTTAAATTTCTCCTGAACTAGGAATAAAGTCTCTAATCCTTTCTCTTGGTCATTCTTATTCAGCTCGGAAACCACCAGCCCTCTCCACGAAGGAGAAAGAGCTTCTATACTTGGCAAAGAAAAATGAACTTTGTCAAGCTAAATATCTAATTACGTCCGAGAACCTTGCTTCCATGTTGCTCGGTCCTGAACCCATAAGTCTCGCCCCCACAGCTAAACGTGAGCGGAGTGAGTTTTTATATTTGCTCTTATATTTCATAATGGGAAATTTATCTAACAAGTAGCTTTCATTTTTCACAGATAGCGATTGTTCAGAAAAGTCGACCGAATGAGCACATAAAAAGAAGCAGACTGACAGATCACTGAGCCTTATTGATGAGGAATCAGAGGAAGAAGATGAAATGCCGATCTTTAATCTATCTTTCATAGATCAGGCTGGCGAGTCTTCAAAAAAATCACCAAAGGAGCCCCCTAAGAAGAAGGTGAGATCGGCTAAAGCCGCTCAGTTCCTCAAATGGGGTGAAGTTTCGAAGGAAGCTTCACTACCCCCACCTCATTAGGAAGTTACTCGGGTTCTCTCCCCTCCTACCGGAGTGACTGAAACAGCCTCCGGTTCACAATCAGTGGGTTCAACTGGAGGATCTCTTCTGTTAAGCAGTAGTGCTGCTCGGTAAAAAATGAACAGGATGGCAACGGAGGAGGATTTCTCTCGCTTCCGAAGCACTCCAAGTGCGGAGATGGCCCAAGACCTGAACCATGATATTTTTAAGGTAAATATATTTCCACCTTTGCTAATCTGTTTTCTTTCTCCCATTTTCTCTCTCTTTCTCTATCTCTCTCTCTCTCTTTTACCGTGTGATTCCCCGTTTTAGGTCATGGTCAAGTCATACGCTATGTTCAAAAGGTTGGCTAACACAGAGAAGGCTTTACCCGATGAGCGCAACAATTTGAAGAAAATACTGACCGAGCTCGCAATTACACCAGATAATGAGAAAATCACTCAAGCTGAAAAGGAATAAGTGATAGCACATGAGCGGCTCACCCTTCAGGGAAATAAGGATCTGAATAACGACCGGGCAGCTCTATGGAAGCAGCTGGAATCTGCCAAGGCCAAACTAGAAACTGTCGAAACAAGGGTTACTGCTACAGAGAAAGAAATTGTAGAACATAAAGAGCAGCTGGCTGAGGCGGATAAGAATGCCATCGAGGATTTCAAGGCCTCTGATGACTTTTAGGCAGTACTTCTGCCTGTATTCATCAGAGGTTTTGAACATGCTCATTCAAAATTTTTTGCTGCTTTCTCTAGTTCAGACTTCTCAAACATCAAGCCTGGGAAAGAATCTTCAGATAAAGACCAAGAGAAGGGGATGGAGAGAACTGAAGGTGGCGCTGAAGGTCGAACCGAAGGCAGAGCCGAAGGTAAAACCGGGGGTGAAGCCAAAGGTGATGGAGCCGGTGATCTAGAGCAAATTGATGTGACCGGAACGAATCGACAGACCAGCGGTACCGAAGTGAAATCTGGGGAAACTAGTACTTAGGAAGGTGAAAGCACGGATGACCACTCAGCTGCTCCTTGAAGCCTACTCTTGCTATCAATTAAATTTCTTTTTTTTTTTTTACAAAAGAACTTGTAATGAACATTAATCTCACTAATTTGTAATAGAAGTCTGTCTTTTATTTCATATTTTCATATCCATGCATGTTCTGTTCTTTTTCTCCCCGCAACTTTCTTATGGTTGTGAAGTATATATTGGCACAATAAAAGTTACGGTCGTGAAAATTGGTGTTTATTTGAACCTGTTGTCTGAGTGCAATAAATTTGTTGAAACAAAATAAATGATAAGCATATGGCAAGGTTTAACTTGTTCGACTTAGAATCGGCTAGGCCCTGATGGCTGTAAAAATAATTACCTGCTCGGATCGGCTTCGAAGATTAAATGAATAAGAAACACAGCTACTATTTGATGCAGATCTCGTAGCCACATGGTTAACAATATTTAAACAAACCAATAAGACAAGGCTTACCTTATTATTTAACATCAAGGTCATTCATTCATCATTGCTCGATCTGCCCGACTGAACGCATTTCACATTGTCGCTCTTTCGGGTTATTTTTGTCCTTTTTGTTGACTGATCACCCAACACATATAGGTTTTCGTGTCGATTTATTACGTGTTGATCGGTTGCATGTCGATTGGTTACGTGTCGATTAGTTGCGTGTCGATCGGTTGAGTGTCGATCCTTCTCGTTCGGTCACTTGAGCCGAACGATATCTTTCCGCTGACCATTTCTGTGAACTTGTCAGGAATATTTGCCACTTAGGCATAAACCGTTGAAGTTGAATTGTTGCAGTCGAAATATCTATATAGTTGAATAGTTGAAACAGAATCATTATGGTACTATTGTCGTAGTAGAGACATTCCCGTAGCCGAAATGATTGAGAACATTAAAGTACAAACATCCATATAGTCGAGATGCCAAAATATTTAAGTCTTGCTCAAATAACAACAAATTATAATTCAAAAATTAAACATTAAACATAATATCTCCTGAGGTGCTCCACATGCTAAATATGAGGTAACTCTCTGCCCCCGAGTAGCTTTAGTAGGTAAGTTCCCTTTCTAGTATAGCCTTCAAACAGTCATTCCCAATTTGGGCCGAGCTTGCCTTTCTGTGGATCCCTCGTAGACTGGTTGACTCGTTTAAGTATTAGGTCTCCAACAGCAAATTCTCTCAGCCGTGTCCTTGAGTTGTGATATTGATGCATTTTTTACTGGTAGGACGCCATTTGGATTGCAACTTGTAGCCTTCTCTCCTCCAGTAGATCAATTTCTTCATTCATAACTTCTTCATTCTAGTCTGGTTCGAAGTTCAGTGTTCGGTAGCTAAGAAGACCGACCTCTACTGCTTTAGCTCCATAGGTTAAGGCAAAGGGAGTCTACCTGGTTGGAGTTCGCTCCGTCGTTCTGTACGCCCACAGAATGTTCAGAAGCTCATCTGCCCAGACCCCTTTAGCCTTTTCCAGCTTTGTTTTGATGATTCTGATGAGTGATCTATTGGTGACCTCAACCTGACCGTTAGCTTGAGGGTGCTCGGGAGAATAGTAATGATGATTAATCCCCAATTCTTCACATAGCCCGTTGAACTGTCTCTCTTCAAATTGCTTTCCATTGTCAATGATAATTACCTTTGGGATGCAAAACCGACACACAATGTTCTGCCATAAGAACTTTCTCATATTCTGCTCTATTATGCTCGGAAGAGCTTCAACTTCTGCCCACTTTGTGAAATAATCAATAGCAACCACTACGAACTTCTTCTGTCGTTTTCCCAACGGGAGTGACCAAATAATATCGATACCCCACTGTGCAAACGGCCAAGGATTTTGGATGGGTGTTAATTTCTAAGCAGGCAACCTCAGGATGTTTAAAAATCTCTGACACTTATCACATATTTTTACAAATTTCCGGGCATCCGTCTCTAGGGTAGGCTAATAATAGCCTGCCCTCAACACTTTGCCAGCCACTGCACGACTTCCTGAGTGATTGCCACAGACCCTTTCATGGATTTCTTTCATAACATAGTTAGCTTCTTGTTCGTTCAAACAATGTAATAGAAGAGAACTGTTTCATCGCTTTTAAAGGATCCCATCCATGACTAGGTATCTGTTTGCTCTATACTAAATCCGTCGAGCTTCATTTTTATCTTCTGGCTAAACATCATTTTCCAAGTAAGCTTTGATCAGTTTGGCCCACTTGACATCATCTTCCACCTGATTCAGCTCTGGCATCTGGATGCTCGGAGAGTAAAGTATTTCAATTGATACTTTTGAATTTTCCTCCCCCGAGGAGGCAATTCTGGCTAGTCAGTCAGCCTCCTCATTCTGGAGCCTTGGAATTCTCTGTAGTTGGAACTTGGAAAACTTCTAGATAGAGTTCTTGCCCTTTCACAATATTGGGCTATGTGTTTCCCTCTGGCTTCATACTCCCCTTGCATTTGTTCTACTACCAGCTGGGAGTCACTGTGCACCTTTATTTGATCTACCCCCATTCTTCGAGCCGTCCAGAATCCAGCTAGGAGGGCTTCATATTCAGTTATATTATTGGTGGTTGGAAACTTAAATCAGAGAGCATACTCAAATTTGTGGCCCTCGGGAGAACTAAGACTATACCAACGCTGCCCAAATTATTAGTAAACGAGCTGTCAACAATCAGAATCCACAATTCCTCAGCGCCTTCATCTGGGGCAGGGCCTTGTGGTGGGGTCGTAAATTCAACAATGAAATCTGCCACGGCCTGCCCCTTTATTGCAAGCCTTGGTCTGTACTGGATGTCAAACTGACTGAGCTCGACTGACTACTTCATCAACAGACCAGAGATTTCAGATTTGTGTAAAACATTCTTCAGAGGTTGGTCTGTTAGGATGACAATTGTGTGAGCTTGGAAGTAGGCTCTCAGTTGCCTTACTGCTGTTACAAGAGCGAGGGCAAACAACTCCATCTTCGGATAACGTTCTTCTACTCCCCGGAAGGCCTTGCTCATGTAATAAACTGGTTTCTGAACTCCATCCTCTTCTCGAACAAGGGCTGAACTTACAGCTGTGGTTGAAACTACGAGATACAAGAATAACTCTTCTCCTAAAACTGTTTGACTAAGCAATGGGACAGACCCTAGATATTGCTTTAATTGCACAAAGGCTTCTTCATACTCAGTTGTCCACCCGAACACCTTTCTGAGTACTTTAAAGAAGGAGTGGCACTTATCCGTAGATCGAGAGATGAATCTATTCAGAGCTGCCACTCTTCCTACCAATTTTTGAACTTCTTTCGTTTTTCGAGAAGACTGTATTTTCATTATTACCTTGACCTTCTCTGGATTTGCCTCAATTCCTTGATTGAACACTATAAAACTGAGGAACTTGCCGGATGCAACCCAAAATGCACATTTGGCAGGATTCAACTTCATACCGTACTTCCTCAAATTGTTGAAGGTTTCTTGTAAATTAGCCACATGTGAATCAAACTTTTTACTTTTTACCAGTATATCGTCCACATAAACTCCACATTTCATTCGACCTGACCTGCAAACATTCTATTCATCAGTTGCTGATAAGTCACTCTGTTGTTCTTCAACCCAAACGGCATAACATTAAAGCAATAGAGTCCCCAGTCGGTGATAAAGGTTGTATGCTCCTGGTCATGCTCGACCATTTTTATTTGATTGTACCCCAAAAATGCATCCATAAAGGAAAGCATTTCATGACCAGCCGTTGAATCAACCAGCAAATCAATGGATGGCAAGGAAAAGCTATTTTTTGGGCAAGCCTTATTTAAATTGGTGAAGTCAACACACATCCGCCACTTGCCAATCGACTTCTTGACCATTACTACATTAGATAGCTAAGTAGGGTAGTGAACCTCCCGAACGATCTTTACCTTTATTAATTTGTCAACCTCCTCAACAATCGATTCATTCTGCTAAGGGCAGAAGACTCTCATCTTCTGTTTTATTGGCTGAGCGGTCAGAAAAATGTTGAGATGATGGGCGATCACGCTCGTTCTTATCCCCGGCATGTCTTCATGGGACCAAGCGAAGACATCCAAGTTATTCAGCAAAAAATCCTTTATTTCTGTCTTTAAAGGCTTGGGTGTCTCCGACCCTACTCTATTGTCCTTCCTTGACTGGGAGTGCCTACTTTAAGATTCTCTATCTCCCCCTCTGGCTCCCAGAGTCTTATTTCTTCTTCATCTCGAACTTCTAGCCCATCTATCACTAGGGCCTCTCCATGAGTCTCCTCCTTCAGCGAAGACATGTAGCATTCCCGAGCTACTTTCTGGTCATCCCTAATACATCCAACCCTATCTTCTGTCAGGAACTTGACCAGAAGATGGTAAGTGGACGTGACTATTAGGAATTGGTTGAAGGTTGTCCTCCCTAAAATCACATTGTACACCGATGGATAATCTACAACCAGGAAATTGACCATCTTCGTAGCCTAGTGTGGTCCTTCTCCAAACGTTATTGGCAGAGTGATTGAACCAAGAGGAACAACTCGGTCTCCTATAAATCTAACCAGGGTGAAAGTACCGGTTTCAACTTATCCCGACCGATCTTCATTTTCTCGAACGCCCCCCGGTATAAAATATTGGTTGAACTCTCGCTGTAGACCAAAATTCTCCAGGTCTTGAAGTTGGCGATGATGGCTAAGATAACGAGAGGGTCATCATGAGGCTGACATATCTCATGTGCTTCTTCATCTGTAAACGTGATCGGTCGGGCTTCCTCTTTTACTTTCTTGCACGGTCGGTCTGCCATAAAAACCTCCCTTGGTTTGCTTAGCTCCCAAGCATATTTCTTCTGAACAGAAGAAAACTCTCACCCTGAGGCAAAACCGCCTGATATCACCCTTATCTTGCCGACCGGCTGTTGGTTTGGCCTAGCAGGGTTGGGGTTTTGTCTCTCGGGATCTCTTCTCCTTGGGCTACAGTGGTCAGGCATCCTCAGGTCGGGTCTTCTGTTATTGCAACCCAGAAGGAGCCGACCGAGCCTCCCCTGGCATATAAGTTCTTCAACCCACCTTCTAAGGTCAAAACATTCCTCCGTGTCGTGACCATGGTCCCGATGATAAAAATAGTATTTCGTTAGGGAGCAATTCTTCGCCGGGGCCTTCATTGGTGCTAGCCATCGAAAATCTGGGTCATTACGAATCTCGAGAAGCACATCCACCAGTCTTATATTCAGTGGAGTGAAAACCATCTGATCATCAAATCTCTGGTCAACAAATCGTCGATCGTCAATTCTCTGTGGTCCTCTATCTGGCCGGTTATCGAATATCTTATTCTTGGAGTCTCTGTTGTCTCTAATATTGTCCGAGCCACTCTGCCTTTTCTTCTCGGGCTTAAAACTTGAGGCTCCATAGACATCCTTCTTTGCCTTCATCGCATCCTCCACATTGATGTACTTCTGACCTCAGAACATGAGCTCAGCTAGGTCAAAGGGCGGCTTCTTTACCAAAGATGCCATGAACCTCGGTGACCGTAGTCCGCTTATGAAGGCAGTAAGGACCACCTTCTCATTGGCCTCATCAACCTCCAAAATCTCCTTATTAAACCTCCCCATATAGTCCCTCAGGAGTTCATCCCTCCCCTGTCTGATAGTGAGGAGATGAGTGGCAGGTCGCATTTGTTTTTGTCCGCCAATAAAATGACTCATAAAAAGCTCGCTGAGCTCAGAGAAAGTGGCAATTGTGCCCAGCTTGATTTTAGAAAACCACGTACGGGCTGCTCTTTTCAACGTTGCTGGAAAAACTTAATACATTATCTCATCCGGGTACGCATGGATGAGCATCAGCGTCTTATATGTCTCCAAATGATCCAATGGATCTTGCAACCCATCAAACGAATCTAACGTCGGCATTTTAAACTTCACCAGGAGAGGACAAGACATTACGGTTGGGTTGAATGGAGAATCTGTGTTGCCCAGCAGATTCTCCACTGCATTTGGCGCCTTCACTGCCGCTAAGACTCCTTCCATCTGAGCTTATATGTCTCTGAATTGCTCCTGCCATTGATTGGCTTGAGCGTCCCTCACACTGGTGGCCTCTACTCTTGACACATCCCCGCATCCACCAGGAGGAACCATAGCTCCTACAGTTCTGTCCTTTCTTCTCGATTCCTCAGGGACTTCATTCTCCCCCATAATGCCTACTCTTTGCAACGGCGGGATATCTGCAACTCTAACTCCGACCCCAGCGGAGGCAACTCCAACTCCAGCCCCAGCAGGGGTGCCATTTTCCTCTACGTTGGGTTTAACAACACCTCCATTGTTTGCCCCATTCACCTGTGAAACCACTGGGGGTGGGGCTACAGCAGTAGAGGGAGCAGCATTCATCCGCTGTAACAGTGTCTGGTTCTGGGCCATCAGCGTCTACATGACAACTATTATTTCTTGCATTTGCCTCTCCATAGCGTTGATCCTTTCGTCATTCTGGTTTTCCATCTCTACTGTTGGCTGGGATTGCAGTTAAGTGTTTGTTTCAGATCTTGTCTGGACCGTAAACTCCGGTGGGAAGAAATTGCTTCGCACAGACGGCGCCAACTGATAATGTAGTGAATCCGAATGAGCAAGAATTGGATGATCCAAATTGAATCTGGGTCTTCAAGGGTTGCTGCCTTAACACCGATGTAGTGCCTGCCAAAGAGCCTCCGATACTTAAGTTAACAAGAAAGCTGAGATAGTATTTTTGGTAGAGTAACAGCAATATAAGATATAATGTGTGTACCTGGGCACCGAAGATAGTTATATTTATAGATACATATTGAGTCTGCATGGACACTGTACATGTAAATAATACTGGATCATATGTATCGTTCAATCATAATATGTCACGTGTATTCGCAAATCCCCATACTGATATTACTCAATTGGTTATCAAAAATCGTTCGTAGGTAGGCAACACCCTTGCAGACGAGTATCGTGGAATATGTCAGAAGATGGTCATACGCATGATTATGACATAAGCATAATTGTCCTATTTGAGAACATCAGTCCGATCTTCTGATCGTTCAGTCGGTCGGTCAGGCTCATGCATATCGATCGAGTATGAGTATTGTGTCAACAGACATAATTGAGTCCGATCTGGTACGACCACCGATCGAATATGAGTGTTCGGTCGAATACACCCTATCAGTGAGAAATAGCATCCAAAGCTACCAATACTGCCAGAAGATAATAGATCAACTAAAACAAACCCCAGAAGTCAATAAATAACCAAAACATCATCAGCGTAATTCCCAAAAGGAGAAGAAGTTACGATAAAAAGTAAAATTTAATATTCACTATTTTTCTATATTTTTTAAAATTTTAATAATTGTACCCTGAAAAACAGTAGACCAAAGCTGAAGAAGGCAAGGACTCGTCTATAGAAGGATTCGTCACTTATATTGAGCACCTCTGGATTCAAAATTAAAACCTCGCTTTCTTGCTTTTTTTAAATTTTGTACTTCATTTTGTATCAGAACTTGAATTATTGTCAAACCATTTGCACTTGCACGTTTTCCTTTAAAGAATTTTTTTACCAAAATTTATGCTCAATGTACAAATTTAATTTTCAATTTTCAATTTTCTTCTTCAAATAATTTATTTTTTAAATATATTTTTATTAAATTATTTTTAACAAACAATATAATTAAACTAATCATTATTTTAATTAATTTCATTTAGTTAGTTAAATTAATATTATAATTTAATATATTTTATTTTTATTGAATTGAATTATTTTTAATAAATAATATAATTAAAATAATTTAATTAATTAATAATTATTTAAATTATTAAATTAATATGGAATATAGTTTTCTAATAATTTAATATCATTAAATATCTTATTAAAATAAAAATTAATTACTATAGACAAAATTAAATTTTCAAAAGTAATTTTAGTTTTTGTTGTTAGTTTTCATTTTAAGAAAAAAATAACAAAAGCTAAAAAAACTAAATAGAAAAATAATAACATCACGAAACGGACACTAAACAGTTAATGCCAATAATAAACAATAAACAAAATTTAATAATTAACAATTTTAACATTTAACTAATTTGTGAATCGATAACGATGCAGACCAACCCAGCCTTAATAATAATGTTAAAACCAGATGTAATTTGATACTGAAAGCACTTAATCCTCCAATTTACAACCCCCCCCCCCGCGGGGCGGCGTGAAAACTGGCGCCTTTCTGTGACTACTGAATCCTAGTGCACCACATCCAATGTCCAAAATCCCCCCTAGCGCTTTTGCATTCAATTATGAACTTCCCAACGGCCACCATACCGCAAAGTTTGTGCATTACAAATCTGTAATTAATATTTTTATCTATATTATTATAGAGTAATCATCAAAATTTGATAAAACTCAATTTCTTATAAAACGTTGGTTTTGGTGCAAAACTTCTGTTGGCATGAAATAACAACTAAACACGTGGTGCTATCTCTTAAAAAAGCTTGCCGAGCAGATTGGGGTCTAAGATTAGTCTCCGACCAAATAAAAGCTAGCCCATTTAATGGTTTGAATACGAAATGATAAGTTCAGTACATCCATAGTTGTCCGGTTCATTTCTAACCAAAAGGTTACTTTTAGTTGGCCGCTAATTATGCAATTAGCAAATTGACGTGACAAGAGAACATGTCTATTATCAAAGTGGTTCGGCAAAGTCGGCTCAAGCCATACTAACATTAAATGCAATGTGATGTGCATTAAATGGTGAACAGAAATTCACACAAATGAAACGTCCAGATCGAGAAAGTAATGATTCCACTTTAATAAAGTAATATTATTTTATTAATTCACCCCCTTACTTTGATACAACACTTAGTCTCAAAATCAAGTATGCTCTTTTTCCACTATTAACTACTTGATATTAGAACTATTACAATCATCTTTCGACAATGATTTAATCTTTGGAGAGGTTTTGGTCGATGACCCTCCTCGACCATTCCTTCTAATCTTCATTTGTCTTGTAGGTTCATTCTTCTTCATCTCAGTGGAAGTGGAGAGTATTTTTGGCATATTTTTTTGTTGCCGAACATTTGGCGCCGTCTGTGGGAATCAGTCTTTTTGGTTCCCCACGTTTCACGAGTTGTTTCATTTCCGTTGCGTTAATCAACCTGAAGAAATGACCACAGAAGAAAGTTTGGCCCCAGTACAATCCCCCTTGGTTGGGGACGTGACAACACCTTTAAAGCAAAGAGGGGGCAATCTTACTATACGCACCCCAGCTCTGGAACCAGGAAGGAGACACAAGATGGAGGACCCGAGATAACACGGCGTCGGCAAGAACTACAAGCTCTGGCTGATGAAAAACAAGCTGAACTGGAAGAAATTCTCCTTAAGCTAAGTCAGGAGAAAGGGAAATTGGCAGCTGAGGAACAAGACCGGGCTAAAGACTCGTCAGACGACGACTATGATCCCTATTATGACGGCTTGTATGAGCGAGGGAATGCAAGTGAAGCTGAAAAAGAGAAAATCCAGCCAAGTAGGAGGCCCGACATCAAACAGAAGGAGGCCCCCGGGGCACGACGACAGGGTACCTATTTTGCCCGTGTCATGCGTCCGGAAGCTACCTTTCGATCAAAAGAGAAAGCCTTTGCTTTTAGTGGGCAACGGCACGAAGCAAAAAGGAGAAAGCATATGCAGCCAGGAAGACGAGAAGATACGGACCGTTCCTCTGAGAAGCGTAATAACCAACTGATGGAGAAAAAATGGGTGAATGACAATTGGTAGAGACACATCCACAGCCGGAGTGGGAAGGCCGCGACCAAAGTACCAGAATGATGGCCCGAAGGGCATTGAACAAAATATCGACTTCACCATTCACAGATGACATCTGAGAGGCTGAACCCCCTAAAAAGTTTGTGACACCAAGGTTTACTCTTTATGATGGTAGAACGGACCCTCTGGTGCATTATAGACACTACATCCAGGCAATGACACTCTGGAGCTGGGACGACAAGCTCATGTGCCAAGTTTTCCCATCTAGTCTCAGAGATACAGAACTTCAATGGTTCCATAAGTTGCCTCTAAGGAGCGTTGGATGCTGGAGACAGCTTGCCAAGGAGTTCGCCACGAGGCTTTTGGCCAACACAAGACAGCCAAAGACAACGGACGTCCTCCTTACTATGAAGAAGAGGAATGACGAGAGCTTGAGGGACTATTCGAGAAGATATTTTGAGCTCTACAATAAGGTGGAAGGCTGCTCCGAGCAGCTGGCGGTGACGTCATTCAAGTTGGGGCTGAAAAAGGAAGATAAGTTGTGGATCTCTCTGACGAAAAAGCCAGCGGTCAACATGTCCGAGTTAATGTGTCGAATAGAGAAGCATGCCAAAGTTGAAGATGAGACCAGGCCAGCCGAGCAGAAAGAGCAAAGATGTAAGATCCCACATCGGTTGGGAGGGGAAACGAAGCCTGCCTAATAAGTAGGGGATGGAAACCTTCCCACCGAGGAGGCCTTTTGGGGGGCACTGGGGTAGCCCTCGCCAAGAACAAAACCGTGAGGCTATGCCGGGGAAAGACCCGAGGGACCAAAGCGGACAATATCTTCAGGCGGCAGTAGTCCCAGGCTATTACAAATGGTATCAGAGCCGGTGCCGGATCGGTGTGCCAATGGGGACGCTGGGCTCCCAAGGGGGGTGGATTGTGAGATCCCACATCGGTTGGGAGGGGGAACGAAGCCTGCCTAATAAGCAGGGGGTGGAAACCTTCCCACTGAGGAAGCCTTTTGGAGGAGCACTGGGGTAGCCCTCGCCAAAAACAAAACCGTGAGGCTGTGCCGGGGAGAGACCCGAGGGGCCAAAGCGAACAATATCTTCAGACGGCAGTGGTCCCGGGCTATTACAAAAGACTTGTGAAACCAAGGCGCGATCCACTAAAGGGAAAGGGTGAAGATGAAAGGAGAAAGACAGTTTTTGAAGCTGTGAACACAGTCTTCAAAGAGCTGATCTTTAAGATCTTGCCTAAGATCAAGAATGAGCCCTACTTCAAGAGGCCCCGAAAACTGCCAAATTACCCGGGGAAAGAGGACAAGAAAGATTACTATGCCTATCATTAAGATAAGGGGCATCGCACAGGTAATTGTCGATCTTTGAGGTTTTTCCTCAAAGACCTGGTGAAAGAAGGACACTTGAAGGAGTACATTGACGAAGGAAGAACGAAGGCGGGGGACGATCATCCCCGAGCACTCCCAGGGGGACAAAAAAAAAAAGAAGACGATGACGAAGCACAACCTCCACCGAGAGCAAGGCAAAGGAGAGAAGTTCAATGCCCGCCAATCATTCATGTTATCCATATGGAGACTCGCTCTCCGAGAGGAAGCACTAGTTCCCAAGAGGGTAGGCAGCACAGTGCACAGGAAGACGAAGTTCTTAAAGTTTCCATTGCCCCGACCAGAAAGAGAAAGCAGGACCATCCTCGGGGAGTCACGTTTAATGAAGAAGATGGTGCAGGTGTCAGGTAACCTCATAATGACGCTCTCGTGATTACTCTGGGTATGTTTGAATCTGAGGTAAGAAGGATATTGGTGGATGCGGGGAGTTCCACGGAAATAATGTTCCTGGGTTTATTTAAGCAACTGGGATTCAATGAGGAGGACTTGGAGCCGATTAATTGTCCTCTCATCGGGTTCCACGTCCTCCCAACTGGGATTCATTAAATGCTGAACAGGAATTCACACGAATGGAACGTTCAGATTGAGAAAGTAATGATTCCATTTTAATAAAGTAATATTATTTTGTTAATTCACCCCTTACTATAAATACAACACTTAGTCTCAAAATCAGAACTATTACAATCATCTTCCGACACTGACTTAATCTTTGGAAGGGTTTTGGTCGGGGATCCTCCTCGACCATTTCTTCTAATCTTCATTTGTCTTGCAAGTTCATTCTTCTTCATCTCAGTGGAAGTGGAGAGTATTTTTGGCATTTTTTCCGTTGGCAAACAACTTCTATTCTCATCGCTCTTTTATCCTGCATTGCTCATCGTACGTTTATTTTTTATTAGTTACTACTGATAATAACTTGCATAATTTGTCTAAAATCATTACAATCGTAAGTTATTATTTTCTATTGGAAAATCGACGATAAAAATGCGAGCGGTGATTAATGCGAGATAAAAGTACGATGAGAAAGTTTTATTGGTTTTGGTGAAATTCTTATTTTTTTAATTAATAAAAATACTCCTAAAATTAAATATATATATATATATATACATACGTATTACTTTTAAAAAGTAAGAATATAATAATTAATTTACAATATTTTTAAATTTAAAAATTTTAAATTTAAATTTCAAATTTACAGATTTGTGGCCGCATCATCACAATAGCTATCGTAATACCTCATAATCAAAATATAAATTTTATTTACCTTGCATTGTAAAATCACAGTTTTAAATACCTTTTAATACCCGGTATCCCCAGTAATAGTTTTGCTTGCGGCTTGTGCAAAATTTCAAAATTTTCAGAATTTCCATAAATCCGAACAATGTCAAAATAATAACCATTAGCATTATAAATGGTACGAGATAAATCAATTAATTGAACAAGCCAAGCTACTAAATCATACTCGAGATATTAGCATAACAACATTTTTCAATTATAAGGCAAGCACATAAATAAATTATTAATCTATTTATAGCATTCTCTCAATTTATCTAATTATTAAATCTAATGCATATTATTAATTGATTTACAAAATTGCGAAAGCTTTTAAACTAAATAGTGATTAGACCAATATAATGCACGAATTTTTTTATATTGCAATTAATTTGTTATATTTTTCTAAAAATCTCTAAAAATCTTTAAAAATTATTGATTTTTTTATCTTTTTGCACAAATTACGAACTCACAAATTATCTCATTTTATCTCATTTTTTATCACTCAAAACACACCCAATTTATATACTTAAGTTGAGCATTCTATTATGCAATAATATATATAAGTGAGTTGTAATTGTTAAGTGCATTTGAAAAAAATAGCTAATGAATAAAAAAATAATAGTAGTGCTACCAAATTGTGCTTTTAAAATTATTTTAGAATATAAAAATAGAGTACAAAATAATGATGATATATATATATTTGAATGAAATAAATCGATAGTCACATTAAAGAAAAATAGAATCAAATTTAAAAAATCGTACTTTGTAAATTTTATTAAATAAATTAAAAAACATTAGATGATTAGAAAATGAAGAGACTCTGGCAAGAATCTGATTTATCATATACAATTAAAACGATCATATATATATATATATATATACAAAATCAAACATTTACAGTACATATATCTTGAATAACATACATAGATTGAGGAAAATCTACAAACTGAGGCTTCAAATCAGGAGGGGACGATATCAATATTAAAAATTTATCAACATATATTGTTCGGCAGCAAAAAATACCGCCGAGCGTGATCACCACGTTCACTGAAATTAAGTCAAGTTTGATCTGCAAGATAATACAAATCAGAAGAACCGGCCAGGGAGGTCCCCGACCAAATCCTCTCCGATGCTTAAGTTAGTCCTTGCCAAAGAGAATGAAAGGAAGAGTGGAATAATTCAGTGGGCAATAGTGAACCTACCTGAATTTGTCACTAACTGTTGTATTTATAGTAGGAAAAATGTAATAGAATATTATTATATTTTATCAAAGGTAATCATTCTTTCCTTATTTGG
>JAVXUM010142130.1:0-17229 GCA_035590655.1 Pouteria glomerata | reverse complement strand
TAAAACTCATTTTAATTATTTCATTTTCTCAGAAATAATACAAAAATATACCAAAATTAAATACGGGGTGTTACAGAGAGAGAGAGAGAGAGAAGAGAGAAGAGAGAATGGAAGAGAGAAAAGAGAGAGATTCGAGGCCGGAAGCTGGTCGATTCTGGAAGAGTTTGACGCGGTGATCGTCGTGGTGCGGTCCATTTCATGAAATTCGAAGCGAGATGGGAGAAATCGAAGCTTGAAGGTTGAAGAGCAAAATGATTTTCTTCAATTTTCTCCATTTCTCTTCAGATTCGAGGTATGTGGGACTTAGATTCGTGTTCTAGATGTCGTAAGGAGCATTTTCGTATATCAATATGCATGATTTTGTTAGATGTGAAGAAAGTTATATATATATATATCTGCATATACGTTGATGGATCTTGCATATTTTTGAGTTATTGCTTGAATTGAAGTTGTATAAACATGATATATACATGTGGGAGTAATTCTAATTGAGTTTTAGACGAAATCGAGGCTTGGATTGGAGGAAAACGAGGTTTGGTCGAAGTTTGGACGAACCAGTTGGGGTTCCAGGTCTTGGGCATCCGGACGGTCGTGTCGGGTGTCCGGACGGTCCTAAGGGGGCGTCTGGACGGCCAAAACCCACTTTATGTGGGTTGGTTAGTTTTGAACCTTTGATGCTTGTTTTAGGCCCCAAACGTGTTTATATACATTTTATAAGCGTTAAATAGATTCCAAATCATGAGTTAAATGAATGTGAATACATTTCTATATTGAGTTAATGTTTAAATTCCATGATTGAACATATCATGTGCATTGGGATTGGGGTAGTTTCATCCAGTGAAAATGAATTGTATGGATTGGCCGAGTGTGCTACATGTTTATGTGACGTGCCGAGGCACATGTGTTATATATGAATTTTGATAAACGTGAGATATAAGATTTTGATAATACCGGATGATCGCCAAATCATACAAAAGTGACTAGAGTTTAGTCAAACGGAGTTGGGACGTTAATAGGGGTTATGGACCTTATGATTCCTCCGGACTGCAGCCGGATACTTGCTTGAGGTAAGTAGATGCCTACCTGAGATAGGTAGATGCCTGACTAGAGGTGTAACTCGGTTTTCTAGCAGAAGGGTCAGGGGGTGTAACTCGGAGCCCCTGATCTTCCTGAGTCTTACACCTGTGGGGGTGTAACTTGGTTCCCCACAGGAATATGAGATACATATATATATGCGTTTGCCGTGAACGCTGAAACGGTGTTCTTGGTGACCACGCGTGTCTTGGCTGAAAGCCTTGCTAAGTGTCACCCATCCCAAGATAAGGTTGGGGGTAGATGGAGAAATAGGATGCATGGTTATGACATTTCTTTTCATTACATTGCATGAGATATGCATGTTTATATTATGTCGTCGTGTATATATTTTGTGTTATATATCTGTACATTGGTGTACACCTACACTGTCCTACCTACTAGGCTAGTTAGCTCATCTCATCCATATTGCATGTGATACAGGGAGGCAAGACAGTGAGCATTCCGAGTTGAGTTGACCGATGGTTGACCTAAGGAATATTTTATATTTTATGAGATTATAGTATTGTATTTGTGCGACCCGGGTTATGGGTCCCCTTGATTATGATGATATATGTTGTATTTCTATTGAATATCAGAATGGGGGACGAATATAGTTGCTCTGATGAATATTATTGTATTATGACTTGACCTTGGTATAGGATTTATTTGTTTTTATTAGTCCCTATTTTCTCATGCCGTCCATCTCGAACAATTTAAGTTAGGGGCGTGACACCATGTCCACTTGAAACGAGTGGATTTGAACCTGCAAGACGATATAAGTAAGGAGGATGGGGCAGGGAGGGTTCCAGACCACAACCCTTCCGATGGTTAAGTCAATATGGGTAAGAGAGAAGATCAAGAAATGGAATGGTAAGATAGTAGGCAATAGTGAGAATATCTGAATTTGCGACTAAATGTTGCATCTATAGTATGGAGAATGTGAATACTCAGGGAAATCATTACTTTTCTAATTGGGCTACTTGGCTTGTGTAGTAACTTACTTTCTATTTAATGCCCGCCACGTAGCATTAAATACAACTGAGACGGGTATAAGACTTTAGTGTACTATTTAGACACGGGGATGCCCAAATGTCATATCAATCTGTCACGTGAATGACAAGAGACTAATAGATTCAAGATTTCTAGTCATAAATGAACCAAATTTATTACTACACGTCATATTCGTTTGTGAGGCTCAGTATTTGTGGTTAGGGATGCATTAAAATAATTGCACTATTGCTCAGCAAACTTTACTTGGGTGCTTGCTGCGTATCCTGGTGTCATTTGTACCAACAAGCACATTATCTAGGTTGATTGAGATAGTGACACGTAGACATAACTCTTAAAAACTCTAAAATTTTACAATAATTTTTTTTTCATTTCAAATTATGTAAATTTATAAAAATCTCAATAAATTTATATATATCCATAAATATCAACAAATTTTTACGAATCCTAATAAAATTGCTACAAATTCTAATAATTTGTTTCTATACTTTTCAAAAAATTCTAACAAAAAAAGTAAAAAAAATTTTGTCAAAATTTGTTCAAACAAAATTATTCATTTATGAAAAACGTGATTTGGTGATCGACTCTAAACGCTAATATGTTACCTAAATCAATTTTTTTTTTTTTATTTTTTTGAAGCTCCAAACATTATTTTTCGGTCTCGTTGGTTGAGATGGTGATATGTAGACAAAATTATAATTAGTTTCAAATGTGTTCGTGTGACATGATATTAACGGATCTGTAAGCATTAAATAATTATACCTTGTATAAATTTAGTAAAAATTATCTAAAAAATGATCCCAAGTGGCTCTTCTTATTGATTGGAAGGACCTATACATTACTAGAAATTGCTCAAAAGATGATCCCAGATGGCTTTCCTTGTTGATTGGGTCAAGCTGGTCTGGAAAAGATTCCAATGGAGAAGTTTCTTACTCAACTTCGTTATTGACCCAAGTTAGAAAGACTGGACCCAAGGTTTTTGACCCTTCAGAAGCTCACTTCTTTTCCCTTTCATACACAAAACATCTCGCTCAAGGTTCCAAGACCAACTTGGGGTCTGGCAGAAATGTCAAACAAACAGTACAAAAACTTGGTGGAGTCTAATCCACCACGCATTATTAGGGCCTCAATTTTCCCAACAAGATAATTAATGTGGTGAGAACAGCATTGTTGTGGCATTTCCTTTTGAAACAATAATTGTTTAAATTTGGTTTAACTTGTTATCAGCCTTCAATTTCTAGGTTAGCTAGTTGTCCTTTTTTTCTCTTCGCAACTTGAAATCATCGTCCAAAAACCAGAATTGAACAAGCAAATCAGGTATTTTACCCTACTTGTAAGACCCAGTATATCAGGTATTTAACCCTACTTGTAAGACCCAAGCATTAAACAAGATAAGATATCGAGACCTTCGAGTTTATAGTTGGTCTTAACCGACCTTAAACCATTAAACAAGAAGATTACCAAGTAACACCTCTGCAAAATTGGAGCTGATTCAAACGGAGCTTTAAGTTACTTAAGCTCATTTCAAATTATTAATATTAGACTCGAACTATTTAAAACGATGTCACATTGACTAAAAATATAATACATAAAAATAAATAACTTAATTAAACTAAAACAGTAATATTTTATTAATAAATTAAAATAATGTTATTTTGGTAAAAAAATATTACATAATGTAATACCCTCACTTTATTATGAATTTACCCACACTTTTTAATGAAATGGACCTCTAAACTTTGAAAGCATTCGAGTTATGGATTCAAAATGCCTTAGAGATGCCTTTGTGTTCTTAAATTTGAACCCAATGGTAGAATGGAATTGGAGTATGTTTAAAATTTCTCATTCACTCCTCGGATCCCCGGATCCGGGGCGTGACACATAATATATATATTATTTTATCAAGCTGTCTCACAAATTTTTGAACCGAACACTTCTAAACTTAAACTTATCTTTAATAGATCAATAAATCAAACTTATAGTTTGCTCATTTAAGTCATATATCAAGCTTGAACCAATTTTTTTTTGAATAACTCACAAATAATTTGATTTGTGGCCACTCCTACAGGGGTGCTCATTTCTACTTTAGGCTCTATCAAGATTCGATTTTAATGGCTATATTATTAGTTGAAATTTTCTAACACGATAAACTTATAGAACTTCATCCCCTGGAAAACAATGAACCTTGCAGTTTTCTTTGCCACACTTTGAATTCATACTCCTTCAACTGCAGAGATCATGAAAGAATTGTAAAACAGTGGTGGCTTGTCCTTTATTGAGTAGAACAAATAGTGTGGATAATTATCAAGGGTTATATTATTTATTGAAAATAATTTAATAAACAATATTTTATTTAAATAATTTAATAAAATATATTTCAAATTAATTAAATTAAATTTAGTAAAATATATTTAACATTAATTAAATAAAATAGATATATTAAATATATTTTAATAATATTATTTATAAAAATAATTTATTAAATAAATTAATTATTGATTTTTATTGATTAATTTAATTAATTAATTAATCTTATTTATTAAAAAAGTTTAGCTTAATAAAATGTTTGAATAAGATAATTCATTTTAATATCTTCACATTGTTTTTATTTTTTATTTTATTTATTTTTAATTCTAATCTCAGGGCACAACAAGAAGGATTTTCCTGAAGTTGGAAGTCTTTAAAGTGTGGCTGGGAATAAAAATGTTTGCATTTTTTTAATTATTTTTTTGAATATATGGCTTGATAGTTATCTCCTTTTGCATTGTGTTCTAATTTTTTTTCTTACCATTATTTTTTTAGGGTTCTTTTTCAAACCTAATTAATGCCTTGATTTTTTAGGTCAATTAAAGCATTTACTTGTGTTTTCGAATCACACCTTTTTTCTTTTTGAATTCAGATATTTATTTATTTTTGGTCTTATTTATATCATACATTAGGTTGTTATGACTATGGTGCCTATAGTATGGTTTAGCTGGCATGGCATGCCTATGCATTTGTCTGAGTACTTGCACGAATGGTGCGTATAACATTGTTTTAGGAGTACCAAATAATTACACATCAGTAAAAATTATATAAAAAAATCCCAAATGGCTTTTCTTATTGATTGGAAGGACCTATAACACTGCTGTAGGGGCATCAAATAATTACTTGTTCTGTATATTGACTACTAGAAATTGCTCAAAAGATGATCCCATGTGGCTCTCGTTGTTGACTGGGATAAGCTGGTCTCGCAAATATTCCAGTAGAGAAGTTTCCAACTCACCTTCCTTATTGACCCAGCTTTAGAGAGACTTGATACATTGACCCTTCAGAAGCACATCTTCTTTTTTCTTTCAAACACAAAACGTCTCTCAAGGTTCCAAGACCGACTTGGGGAGTGGCAGAAATGTCCTACAACGAACAGTATAAAAGATGGTGAAGTCTAATCGACCATGCATTATGAGGTTCTCAATTTTCCCAGCAAGAAAATTGATGTGGTAAGAAAAGCATCGTCGTGGCATTTCCTCTTCAAACAATAATAATTTGAATCTGGTTTAGGTTGTTATCTTCATACAGCCTTCAATTTCTAGGTTTGCTAGTTGTCCTTGATTACCAAGTAACATCCTTGCAGAAATCGGTCTGATTCGAACAGAATTTTAAGTTACTCGAACTCATCTCAAACTATTAGTGCTAAGCTCGAGCTCGACTCACGAATAGTTCAACTAATCAAAATGATGTCATTTTGATGTAAAATATAATAAATAAAAATAAATAACTCGATCAAAACAAAATGGCACTGTTAATTCCTAACATAACAAACTTATAAAACTTCATCCGCTGAAAAACAAAGGACCTTGCAGCTTTTTAGCTACACTTTGAATTCACACTCCTTCAACTGCAGAGATCGTGAGAGGATCGTAAAACAGAGGTGTCTTGCCCTTTGTTGAGTAGAACAAATAGTGTGGATAATTATCAAGGTGTATATGTATATGTCCCTGAGGTTGATTTTTGAAAAATTCACCAACCTTACATTTGCATTTCCCTTTTTGTTGGTTTATCTAATGAATTGAAGGGAAGACTGATGGATTATGCATGTCTCAATTTAGTAACTCACGAAATCCTGTTTCAGAAATATTTCAGTACCGTTTTTTGAATTATCTCAAAACATGAATGTGCTTATACAAATGACTTGTTCCGTTGGCATTTACAATATATACTCTCTCTCTATACCTGTAACATGCACGAAATTACTGTCATATTCCTCCCTAATGTTCTCATCTTTGCACTCGTGAATTTCCTTCAAGGCCTCCAAAACCTCATCCATTGTAGGCCTCATTTCCCTTTCATATTGCAAACACCGAAAAGCCACTTCTGCAACCGAGCTAGTCATCCTCTCAACCGACGAATCCGACTGAAACCCAAGTGAAGGGTCGATCAACTCATTCAAGGGACGGTTTTGGATCCTGTTAATCGCTAAGTCAGCCAAATTAATCTCATGCCTATGCCTGCTAATGTCGACAGCAGGCATCGACGATAGCAGCTCAATCAGCACAACCCCAAAGCTATAGACATCACTTTTGCTGGTGAGTTGGTAACACTGGTGATACTCTGGATCAACATAACCAGGAGTCCCCTGTGGAGCAGTGGAGACATGGCTGACATCGCTGGGGAAGAGCCTTGAAATCCCGAAATCTGCAACTTTGACGCCGTAGTTGCTGTCGAGCAGTATGTTGCTCGTCTTCACATCACGGTGGATGATGTCAGAAGCGTGGAGGTAAGACAACGCGCTGGCTGTTTCTAGTGCTATGTTCATGCGAACAGACCATGTGAGCGAGCCGTGCTTTGCTCGATCGCCATGGAGATGATCTGCGACAGTGCCATTGGGAATGTACTCATAAACGAGGAGAAGTTCGCGGCTGTGTCTCGAGGTACAGCCGTAGAGGGATACGAGATTTTGGTGGTGCAAGCGGGTGACGATTTCGACTTCATTTAGGAACTGTCTCATCCGCTTGCAGTTGTGCTCGTATAGCCTCTTCACTGCAACTTCCCTTCCATCCTGGAGTTTGCCTGTTTTAAAGAGAGTATGTTAATGTTAGGCCGCTAATTTTAGTTAATTGTAAATTTGGAGATTTTGTGAAAGAGGGGCAAATCTATTGACCTTCTTACCATGATATACAGTTCCAAAGCCTCCATCTCCAAGTTCATTAGAAGGATCAAAATTGTTCGTTGCTTGTTCGAGTTCACCGTATGAGAAGACAGGGACCCCAAAGAACATAGTGCTCATTGTCCTTCCATAATCAGCTTTCAAGGATGGATTTGAATTAGGATTCTTTGAGAGATGATTCCATCTTTTGCAACGGTAGATGATAAACACAAGAAGGCAAATCATGAGGATAAAGCCTCCGACTACAACGGGAGAAGATACAGTTTGAATATTGTGAAGTTAGATTTAGTTGAAAATATATTAAAACAACGAAAAGAGAATCGCAAAATGGGAGAAACAGAATGCTGTGGATGAAAGCTGTAAATGGAAACCAAAAAGAGTCTTAGCATGAAATTCTAATGCAGATATTTGAATCGTTTATTTATTTTATTTACCTGCGGCTAGAATCAATCCGCATTTTATTTTATTGCTGGTATGGGAATTGGAAGCTCTTTCCTCCTGCCAAAGAATTCAATCAGGATGAAATTAGTTCACAGATGACAATTGGTTCAATGAGTGTAATTTGGTCCATTCTAAAAACCAGTCCCTAACATTATAGGTCATTTATGGAGGTTTCAATACCTTTGGCCTTTGCAGGCATCGAAATCTTTGGTTGTAATTTTGGCATTGGCCTCCGCTGAGATGACAAGTGAAACAATCCTTGGACACATCAAGTTGAAGAAAGAAGGTAGCAGTTAATAGTTCAAACGGGTTATTGGTATTAGGATTTGGGTGTTTTGACTGATTCATGGGCAGCTGAACGACTGAGCAGCACTGTCGAGGATCAGGGGGAAGGAATTGTTGGTGGCCTTGATGTTTGTAGAACAAGTCGAAGCCTTCACATGTTTCTCTGGGAAAATGCTTGAAAAATTCAGGTGCACGATCAGAATCGGGTTCACAACCTTTGTCGCATTTGAACATGGTGAGATTGTTAGGGATTGTAAAGGCAATGGAAGGAGCGTTGGGAAAAGTCAAATTACTGAAGGCTTGGCAATTTCTGTTGTTTAAATGACTTTGGAGCATTTGGTCATGGATTTCTACTTCAAGATGTTCCGATTTGCTGTCACTGCCTAGAGTAAATTTGCCACCAATACCTTTTATATCAAACCATGGTCCTTCATTTCCGAGTTGGATCTGTGGCAATGAATGATGATCACAATTAAGGGTGCACAACCCACATTGAGGATACGTGGAATTGGAGAAGGGAAAGGAAATGGTTCTGAAATTTCCACATTCGAAGAACTTGGGACAACACATTTGGGATTCGTTAAGTTTTTCTGTAGAGACAAATTGGAGTTGCAGATGAGAAAGAACAAAGCAAGCAAGAAAGAAGGAAGCAACTGCCATTCCAAAATCAAAATTCTCGAATTAAAACGACACCTCACTTCGGTCACTAAAAGCAATTATGAGAGGAACGAAAAGCTCTTTCCTTAGAACTGCTATTTAATTCTGCAGAAACCGACATATATTCAGATGATTTTATTCTGCTCAACGCGGCAACTGACTTGGAAAACTTAGCAGATGAAGACTTCAGACGACCGAAAGTAATCGCTGTGGTTCTGTTTGTTTGTCGGAAAAGTTAGCCAGCCACAGACTGCCAGGGGGCTTGACTTGTCCACTTTTTCAAAAGGTACTCTTTCCTTCCAACACGCAGCTTCTCTCTCGATTTTCCCATTTATTTTTTATTAAATAACAGTAATCTCCTCTGGTCATTCCCGTGTAAATATGAATAGCTAAATATATTTAAATTAATAATAACTAATTAAAAATATATAAAAATTAATTAGGCATAATTCTAAAAATTATTTTTACAGTGTGAGAGGTATTATAGGGAGAAAAAAAAAACTTTCACCGACTTTGGGACTTCACCAAATTTATGATTTTTGTTAATTTTTTATTTTAAATAAAATATAAATTAATAAAAGTATCTCAAATATTAAATAATGAATAGTTAATTAAAGGGTATTATAAAAAAAATTGACAAAAGTGTAATAATAGTAATTGGTTGATAGTTCTGAATATTTAAGTAAATATTAACTAATTAAAAGACATTTAAAAAAATAAATTGAGCAAAAAAGCTTTACAAATTTTAGAACTTTACTAACGTAAAAAAGTTGTTAACCATTCAGAGTTATTACTTTATTTTCAAACCAGCTATTAGAACTTTTGATAAAGTTGTTAACTTTTATTTTATAACATCATTCAGAGTGTTTTAATGGTTTAATAACTATTTTGCCTCTCACTTATTACTTTATTTTCAAATAAGTTTTTGAAGTAAGTACAAAAATTACTCGTACAGTTATCTTTGGTGTCACTTTGATTTTAGTGGTTTCAATTGCAACACTCAAATCCATACACTTTTGGTTAAGCAACAATTGGGTCCCTCCATTTGCCGCCCATTACAAATAATCATTAAGATAAGGGTAAAACGTCATTTCGCAATCCATTTCCCCTAAGCATCCTTAAATGACATCGATCCATTCAAGTTGGTGACTAGGGCTTTTCTCAGAGAAGTTCTAACTTTATTCTTAATCGATTTAGTTGTAAATCACTTCTATTCTTGGCGTCAATCCATTCAACTTCGTGGGGTTTTTCAAAAACTGTTTCTGTAACGCCCCTAACATCATTGTCCGGGACGGACGATACAAGAATATAGAAACAAATAAAAACATAAAATACCATGTGTCAAGGTCAAGTCACATAACAAAAACAATCAGAGCAACTAATAATCGTCCCTTATTCCCATAATAAATAAAAGTAACATAATACATAAACTCAAATGTCATAAGTATTGGGACTTACAACCCAGGTCGCACAAATAAGGTGCAATGATCCATAATATATAAAAGTTTCCTTACGTCCATCCAGTAGTCAACTTAACTTGGGGTGATCACTTCTTGAGCTCGCTGGATCACCTGAAAAGTGGATAGGATAAGCTAACTAGCCTAGTAGGCAGGATATTGCAAGTGTGCACCAGTAAACATATATAACACATAAACATATTCACAAGAATTGTAATATAAACATGCATGTCTCATGCCGTGTAATGAAATGAAGTGTAATGGCCATGCATTCTAAATTTTTCATTTACCCCCAACCTTATCATGGGATAGATAACACTTAACCAAGCAAGCGGGGCCATCAATCACACCGTTTTCAGCGTCTACGGCAAACGCATATATATATACCTCATATAAATATACCATGTGGGAAACTGTGTTACACCCCCACATGTGTAAGACTCAAGAGCACCGTGTTACATCTCCTGGTCCTTCTGCTAGAGAACTGTGTTACATCTCTAATCGGGCATCCGCCTATCCTAGGCAAGCATATACTTTTCCTAAGCAGGTATCCGGCTGCAATCCTGAGAAATCTTATAATCCATATCTCATATTTACGTCCCAACTCCACATGACTAAACTCTAGTCATATATATCAACTGGGGATCATCCAGTAATTTTCAAAACTCATTTTGTTCATTTTATAAAAACATTGATCCCATCAATATATATAACATGTGCCTCGGCACGTCACATTACAAAGTGGCACTCTCGGCCAACCACCCCAACTCAATGCACATGATATGCTCAATCATGCAATTAAACATTAATTCAACCTAAAATACATCAATACCCAATATATTTTAGTCTACAAACTCAAATTTTAGTATTTTGGGAAAATCCGGCACCACGCTAGGCACCACGGGCGCCCCACAAATAGTACCATGGGGGCCCCATGAACAATACCACGGGCGCCCCATGAACAGTACCAGGAGGGCCCCATAGGGCCACAGGCGCCCTATGAACAATGCCATGGGCGCCCTACCAAAACCATGGGTGCCCTACCAAAACCATGGGTGCCCCACTGTAACAGACTCGGGCCACAGCAATCTCAACGTCATTTTTAGCCACTTTTGGGTTAAATCTAACCCCAATTCAAGCTCCAAATCAACAATAACTCATATATAGATGTTCCTCTATATCTATATCACAATTTTACAAGTTCAATTTAAGAAATAACATAAAAATATGCACTAATTTTACATATATATGCATGTATATACACACAGTCGTGTATATATATGCATATCAATTTCTCCACAAATCACCAAATCATGCATATAAGTATACCAAAATGATCCTTATGACATCTAGAACACAAATATAAGTCCCACCTATGTCGAATCCGAAGAGAAATGAAGAAAAACGAAGAAAACCGATTTGGCCCTCCAAACTTCAAGCCTTGATTTCTCCTTCCTCGGGCCAAATCACAGGAAACCGACCGCACCATGTTGATCATCGCGTCAAGATCTGCCTAAATCGACCAATCTCCAGCTTTAAACCTCCCATCTCTCTCCTCTTTCTCTCTCATCTCCCTTTCCTCATTCTCTCTTCCCTGTTTTCTCTCTAGACGGCCGAACCAAAAGGAAGAAGAAAAGAAATAAATGATGGGTCTCTTGGCCCAGTTTGTCCAACTCAATACCACATTGGGCTCAAACTCAGCTTAGTAAAATACAATAATCCACTTAAACTCAATTTAAATATTTTATTTACCCAAAATAGTACATAAATATCTGAATTTTAAACACCAGGTGTTAAGTTTCAACTTCTATTCTCGGTCGGTTAATGGCTATGGGTGAACTAAGGTTTTTGTGTTATCCGATTTTCTTGAAACTAGATGAACGATGGCTCAATCGAATAATGGCAAATCGGCACATAGTAAGTTTTATTTTGTTGAGATTTTCTCAGTTTAGGGTATTGACAAAGTTTGGTCCACTAACGCTCAATGATTATTGGTCAATGTGCTTTAAAAAAATTTTTTCTTTACATATTTGGTCCACTTGTTTTGATATGGACAAAAGTTTGTTTGCAAACATATTTAACTATTTGTTTGCAAACATATTTAACTATGTCCATTTGTGGTTGTTGTTTTGGATTTCTTTTTTTTGTTTGGCTGTAAACTTGTATAAAGGTTGCAGTCCTGTATCAAAACTTGTAACATGTATCAGGTTTTTTTTTTTTTTTCTTTTGGATTTATGGTGTGTTGTGTTTAAATTTATATTGGATTATGTTTATATTGTATTTGGAATTTATTTGGGATTGTTTATATTTTTTTTAAATTTTGGATTTATTTGGGATTATATTCATATTTTGATTTTGATTTTGATCTTGATAGCACTGTGTAATTTGGGATTGTCAATAATGCACCAACACCTTAGGATCCTGTACCAACACCATAGGGTATTGCACTAATATCCCAACCAACTTCAATAGGTTTTTTGATTCACTGATAGCGAGGGTAATTGCTCTAAGGGATGAAACTTCAACTGGAATAACTTCAACTTCAACAACACTAATAGTTAGAGTAGTTTCAATTCAAACATCAGTTGCTAGAGCATGGTCTTTACCATCTACTTTGAAAGAACTATTAGAAAAAGCAATCCAACATGAAAGAAAACAACATATGACCTTGTCATCTCCACAAAAACTAATGAATAGATCAAAAGAGACTTGAGGATATTGATGTCAATGTTTTTTTTTTTTTTTTAATTATATGAATCAATGTTTGTGAATCAGCAGTGTAATTATGAACTAGTAGTGTTTTGGTTTATCTGAATAAGCAATAGTGTTTATATTTTGATTATTTTAGAACTATTTTAATCATTCTGATGTTTAATGGTCTAATGCTTAATCTGATGTATAATGGAAAAATTGTGATGCTTTTGTTTATATATATAATGGAAGTTCATATTGAATTTTATTCCATTTTTGTTTACATATAAAGGTCAGCACTTGATTTTTTTACGGCTGTTGTACGTGTTTATTTTTTGATGGTTGAGTTTTTAGTTGTGTTGACTATTGTGGTTGCAAAATTTATTGGTTGTATTAACTGTTCTGTTAGCTATTGTGTTGGTTGTGTTGGCTATTATGCTACAAGTTTTGTTGGTAGGATATGTTGGTTGTGTTGGATGTTATGTAGGCAGTTTTGGATTTGCTAATCTGTATGCTTCAGGGATGTTGTGCAGTTTGGGGGTTCTTATATGGTGTGATGCTGTCTGTATTATGTGCTGGTTTGTCAGCTAATAAACCTCATGCAAATAACCAAATCAATTCTGGTTTGTGAGCTGAGATTTGTGTGCTTCTTTTGATTAATCAACGAATACAAGCTAATATGGTTATTTGCATTGCTGATTAGATCAGGAATGTTTAGGTTTTTGGTAAAATGTATTGAATTATTTACAATTTTGGTTCTATTGCATCATTTTGCTGTCTATGCTGGCTCTATTTTTAGCACGCTACAATATTTTGTTGAGTGTATTCAGCATCGTCTATGCTTGCTTTACTTAATTTTTGAATTAATTTTTAGTACGTGGACAATAAAATAAGTTAATCAAAAGAAAGTACTCACACATTAAAACAAAAGTTAACTTTTCATTACAACAAAAACAATCATACATTACATCCTACATGTAACTCCTCTAGCACATCCATTAAAACAAACCAAAACCTTCACTAGACTAATCTACTACATCATCTTTCAATTCAATAAGTTAATCTAGGTATTAAGCCTATTATAACACAATATTAGCAATAATTATAACCCAACTCAAAACCAGTGATACCAATAGCAACTTTTCTTTCTTTCTTCTTTGTTTTACTTTAGTCTGTAATTTCGTAAGTTTTCTTAATAGTCCATGTATGAGATGCTTTAAGTTATTACAAATTAAGGGATCATGCCAAACAAAGAATTCACAACCCCCTTAATCCTGAAAAAAAAAATCAATTTAATAACATATAAAGAAAAACAATAAATAAATAAATAAATATAAATACCAACATATATATTTGAATATATATACATATATTTATATTAAACTGAACTTACTCTCTTACTTTTGACAACCGAAGAATCCTCTTCCTAAGTTCGTATTGGTCCACAAAGTCTTCATCTTAGCAGGTTTCCTGCAATCACAGACCTGTGCTCTAGTGAGACTTGAGTTTAATGATTCAGAAGTTTCATGACGAAAATCTTTCATTTCAGCTTGAAGAGTAAGAATAATGTTGGGCTTTTGACAAATTGGCAAGCAACCCACCAAACTTGGATAAACGTTGGAGTAACGATTGTGGAACGAAGATTACGGCAAAAATCAATTGAAATCGATCTGCATGGGACATTTGGGAAAGATGAATTACAAAATGATAATTTTACCCTCACCATAATGATTGTTTGTAATGGGTAGTAGATGAAAGGACCGAATTGCTGTCACGCCCTTAACCTTAACATCTAGGATAGACGGGGTGAGAATATAGAAATTTAATAAAATCAATTAAATGCTAGTCCAAGTTAATTCTAATCATAAAACAACAATTAAAGTAATATCAAATGTCCATCATTTTCATATAAATTAATATTTTGGTACATTACCATAAATCAAACAATAATATAGTCTACTTGAATGTCGTTCCCTATAACAACATTAAAGCCTACATAACCAAAACAAATATTAATATCATAAATATAAATATCAAACCCTCATTCTAGGTCGCACAATTTATAATACTAATAACCCAATTCTCAATTAAATGGAATAAACATAAATATTATCATCCATAGTTAAGATCAGACTTAAACTACTCAAGCCTAAGCTGCCTATGTATCCCACCTCAGGAATCAGGACACCGTAGTTCCTATTTTATTATCGAATTTTCACAACTGAACTCATTATCAACAAATTAAGCAAGAAATACTATTTTAATTAACTACCTTAGTATCTCAATACATGACAATAATTTATACAGCCTTATGTAATAAATAATGATGGAATGCAAAGCAAATACATATTCTCTTATCTCCATCTACCCTTAACCTTATCTTGTCACGGGTAATGCTTAGCAGAGTACGCGGTGTCACTAACTATACTATTAAATGCTCAAGGCAAACATATATCTCAATATATATATTACAAGTGGGAAACTGAGTTACATCTCACAAGTATAAGACTCAGAGACACTGAGTTACACTCCCTGCTCCTTCTGCTAGGGAACTTAATTACACATTTAGTCAGACATATGTTTAGCTCAAGTCGGGTTTAGTTACAGTTCAAAAATCTCATAATATGCCGTTTTAATATTAACGTCCCAACTCTAAGTGATTAAACTTTAGTCATATATATCGATTGAAGATCATCTGGTATTTTCAAAATCTCATTTTATCATTTTTTAAAATAATGGATCCCGTTCATATATATAATCAGTGCCTCAGCATATCAACAATAATACCAAGGCAATCTCGGTCAATCAATACTCACATATTAAACTCGATGATGCAACCCCAGCCTTATGCACATGATAAACTCAACATGCAAATAAATATCTTTTCAGTATAACACATTCTCATTAAGTTTAATGATGATTTGAGATTCATTTAATCTTTAAAATCATTAATAAATAGATTTAGGCACAAAACATATACTTAGAAATCAAATTTAACATTTTTTGAAATTCTGTCAAACCTGGTTTCTAAACACCCAAATTCTATGGTCTGGACACTCTCGATTCGGACACCCTGGCAACTGATCCGGACACTAGAGACTAGTATCCTAGGGGCAGATGCACAATGGGGCAAGGGGGTCAATTGACCCCACTGAAAGCAAAATTTTTGTAGAAAGTAGTATAATTTTTGAGATATTTTTATACTTTTACCTCCATAAAATATATCTCTCAAAATAGATTGCCCTTATACCTCAAATAATTTATAAGTTTTGTCTCCATCGCAAGCGAAATTTCTATGGAAAATAATATAATTTTTAGGATATTTTTGTATTTTTGCCTCTATAAAATATATCTTTCAAAACAGATTACCCATATACCTTAAACAATTTACAAGTTTTGCCTTTATTTTTAAATCAAGTACACTGTCTTTACTTAGTAGCTTGATCCTAGCGTAATAAAATCTTAGATCCGCTACTACAGTGCCCACTTCTAGGTTTATTTTTCAATGAAACCTAACTCCAAAACCTTCCCTAAATCACCCATTCAAGCATTAATCTCAATAATAAATCATATATAAATACTTAAATACTTAAATCACATATTTCTAAAATATTTAATCAAGAAATAACTTAAATATATACAAAATCTCCGTATGTAAATGCATATATATACACATTCACATATATACATATATATATACACAAATCTTATATTATTCAACCAACCAAGCATATATATACCTCAAAATCATCTTAACAATGTTTAAAACACGAATATAAGTTCCATACACCTTGAATCTAAAGAAAAGAGAAGAAAAATAAAGAAAATTGATTGAGCTTCTAGCCTTTCAAAGCTGATTTCTCTCATCTCGAGCCAAATTACTCGAAACAGACACCATCACAATGTTCATGACATCGAACTCTACCGCGATCTACTGGCCTTTTGCTCTGGATCTCTCTCTTTTCTCTTTCAACCCTCTCTCTCATTTCTCTCTTTTCTCTCTCTCTTTTGTTATTCCCTAAAAAATGCCAAACCAAAAAAAAAATGAAACGTAGAAGAATAAAGGAAAAAAAAAAAAAGAAAATACTGGGCTTTTAGCCTAGTTGTCCAACCCAATATCAATTCGACTAGACCCAGTGCGATACCCCCACCTTTGGTATAAATGAAAATTTTAATGAGAAGATAGTGTGTTATTATTATTAAAGGTCAAGTTATGCATGTTGGTTTAGGTGTTGGGAGTTATAGTGCATGGCTTGGCTTTTGTGTGTTCAATATTTTGCTTGTGCATGAGAGGAAGAAGAATTAGAAATTGGGAAGATGAGGGAACCGGCCATGCAATGGGAGTGGGCACTAATCTTGACCAAGGAAATTGATTTGGACCAAGCTAGGACCAATGGCATGAAGGGTTGAATTGTTGACCTCCACATAAGCTAACATATATATATATAATATTGTGGAGATGGTGAAGTG
>JAVXUM010142097.1:0-17242 GCA_035590655.1 Pouteria glomerata | reverse complement strand
GACACATGCACAAATATAATAAATGGCATAACTTGCTCAAAAGAAATTCTCATTAAAATATCCAACATAACATAAAGTATAGCTTTTAGTCTATATCTCTATCAATTGTGACCTGATTTTTCATGTTTTGTATGTTTTACACTCACTCCTCGGGTCCTTAGATCCGGGGCATGACATAATGAATATAATTATTTGTTATACTTTTGATGCGGAAGACTTTTTGGTTCAAGAACTTCACTTGTTTTATGAGCTCCTTTGTCACGTACATAGATCTATGAACGAATTATTTTCTTGTATTTATAGAATACTACCAGAATATCTATAAAACACATGAACCAAAAACTTAGGGACTAAGATGGTACCCTAGAGAGAACTAAGAGAGAAGATATAGAGAGAGAGAGAGAAAAAAAAAAAGAATATTGATTGTATGTTCCATCAGTGTTAAATGTTAAATGTTATCTCAACTACTCAAATTAAGAGATCATTAGTATCTTATATATATATATAGAATTATGCCAACACCAAAACTTATCCAGTGTGTACTTTGGGTCAAATAATGCCTATATGGACGTACCACAGAGTAATACATCTCCCACTCAGACATATAGAGGATATGATATCTCTCATCACGAATTTACTCATCTTGTTCATCTTTTTGTATGGGTAATGGAATGTGCGACCAAAAACGAGAAAGTCAAAAATAAGAAATTTTATATTAAGTTACCATCTGAATAATATAACACTATAACTCCAAGTCTTGTTTTATACCCTAAGTCATTGAATCACATTAGATCTAGTACCTCTAATCCATCTTGTAACACATACAGAGTTATGCTAGACCTCATATTACATTTTCACTCATGATTATATCGAAAGACTAATAATGACATAATCACCAGGGCCATGAGTCACAAAATATCAGTGTAGTATCAAATGACATTTCCTTAGACATTATGTCCATCCATCTAAGCTTGACTCTTTCCTAGACATGCTCTACTGGACTATATGATTCATGGCCCTTGGATGACATGCTAAAGTAGCAACATCAAGTCTCAATTTCAAAACATAAGTCTAAGTCTAAAAGGGTATAAGATGGAACTGATAGTCCAGAAGTCTCATACAGTGACGAAGAAAGGGATTTATTTCGTCACTCATTCTCATGATCGTCTAATAGCACATACAATATGATGTGTATGCTATGGTGGAGCTCCCACTTAGGGTTAGTCACACTTTAATATCATACGCATCTTAGTCTAGTCACTTCTTATAGCGTATAACTTGAGCTTTTTAAGACAGTCACTTATTGGCACCTTCTCATGAGTCTCACATTCAACTATTCTCAAGTTTCATAAAGACATAGATGTACTCTATGTTTAACTAATGTAGTCTCATCTTAGCCCAATGCTAAGGCAACTTAATCTATGTCGCTTTCTAAGTGCCATGGCACTACAACAATTAACACCTTTAGCGATCAAAAATTTAGTTGGGGAAGGTTACTTTTTGGTCGCTAAAACTTTTGCCGACCAAACATAATTTGGACGCCAATTAGTTGACAAAGGCTAGTCAAAGAAGGTATTAGCAACTAAAAGTATATTTAGTCAGTAAAAATATGACCTTTACTGACCAAACTTTAGTCACAAAAGGGTAGACTTTTAGCGACCAATTGGTTGCTAAATGGTAGATCTTTGGCAACCAATTTATGTTTGGTTGGAAAAAGCTTAACCTTTAGTGACCAAAATTTGGTCGGCAAAAGATTAGTTTTTGACAACCAATTGGTTGGAAAAATGAGTAATTTTTTTAGAAAATAAAAATTCACATGTGGTGCCACGTGGCGCTATGTCATCACGTCACTTGTTAACGAATGGTTGTGCCACATGTCAACTTATGATTGTTCCACGTGTCATCCTATTAGTGCACCACGTGACAATCTTATATTCTGGAGAATTTTTTTTTACTATTGAGAGTCGAACCCATGCCATTTTTTTGAAAGTTAGTGTGTTGGCCACTAAGCCAAACTATTATTTGTGTATTTATTTTATATATTAATATATGAATAAGTTTTTATCATTTTTAGCAACCAATTGGTCGGTAAAAGTGATACTTTTAGCGAGTAATTGGTCGCCCAAAGAGTTAAAAATTTTATTATTTTTATTTAATTGTTTTAATTTTCTGTAATAATTTTTTATGACTTTTGCCGACCAATTGGTCGGGAAAGTCATAAAAAATGTTATTATTTTATTTTTTTCAATAATTTAAAATTATAAATAATATATAGAACTATACGAATATTTAGTAAATAATTATAACCAAAATTTTTTAAAACTATTCTAAGAATTTATTTTTAATATAAAAAAAGTATTTTGATGATTATATTAGAAAATTTGTTCCAAAAAAATGAAATTACTTAAAATTAATCGAGAATTTTTTATTATTTTTATTTTTAAATTTTTATCACTTCCAATGAAATATAAAATAATATCATTTTTAAAATAATTAATATTAAATATACACCAACAATTATTAGATGTTAAAATATTTATTATTCAATTTGTTGTAGGTTATATAAACAACAAAGAGTACTCTTACATATTCATTGGAAAAAAAAAAAAAACTTATTATACATTGGGCATCATTTAAATTTGTTTTAGTAAATTTAATTTTAGCTTTAATCTAATATTTTTTTATTAATCTATGATTGTAACTTTTGATAATTTTTGTAAAATATTAAATTAATTAAAATTAAAAAATAAATGTTAAAACAAAATTTATAAAATCTAATTTAAATCAAATAAAGAGATAAACAAAGTTATTTAAGGGAAAGAAATAAAATTTAATTTAATTTAATAGATATCTTATTATTTTTTATTCAAAGTTTTAGTGACCAATTTGTTGGGAAAAGTAAATTTTTAACGATCAAATTAATTAAGTTGCCAAAGGGTAACTTTTAGCGACCAAGTAGTAGTAAAAAAATGACACATTTACTAACGAATTAGTTAGCAAAACTAAAAAATATTTTATTATTTTTTATTCAAAATTTTAATGACCAATTGATCGGGAAAAAGAAACATTTAGCGACCAAATTAATTTAGTCGCTAAAGGGTTATCTTTTAGCAACCAATTAGCAGCCAAAAGTGACACATTTACCGACTATTTGGTCAGTGAAGCTAATAAATATCTTAGTATTTTTTATTCAAAGTTTTAATGACCAATTAGTCGGGAAAAGTTATCATTTAGTGACCAAATTTTATTTGGTCAGGAAAAAGTTACTATTAGCGACCAATCGTAATTTGGTCAGCAAAAGTCACCCTCTAGTAACCAAATTTATATTTGGTCGGAAAAAGTGGTCGCCGAAAGTGTGAATTGTTGCAGTGTGGAGATCACTATTTCATAGTGTAACCATCTATATCTCATCCTGCTTTCTATTCAGGAGCCAAGGCGATCACCTATGTGAGTAGATTGACCAAAACCTAGTAACTTAACTCATATAATGAGGTATGTGCACTAATTAAACAAAATAATATGCAATTAAAAATATGTTTTGTTAATGCATAAAATAAAAATGTTCATCAAACAAAAATGTCAAACCCTACGTAAATCCAAGACCATAACATGTCTACGGAAGATATCTTTCGATATAGGTTTAGTCATGAGATCAGTAACTATGTCAATGGTGGTGACATACTTTAGGACAACCTGACCTTGCGTAACAATCTCTCTGATGAAATGGTAAGGAGTATCAATGTGCTTAGATCAACTATGGTACTTTTGGATCTTTTGCAAAAGCTATGGTGCCTATGTTATCACAAGGAACCATAACAGCCTCGCCCAAGTGCCCTGTAATGCTCAAGCTTTACAAGAATCTCCTCAACTATAAAGTCTTTTGCACTACAGTAGTGCAAGCAACATACTTTGACCCCATGGTGAATAAAGAAACATAATGTTGTTTCTTACTATGCCACGAAATGGCTTTTCCTCCTAGTATGAAAACATATCTTGATGTAGATTTTTGCTCATCTCTATCCACAGATCTGTCTGCATCATTGTACCTTGCGAATATCATACTACCATTTGATAGCATAAAGTAAAGTCTATAGTCCTCGTAAATATCTAAATATCCTTTTAACTGTAACCTAATGGGCAGCTCTAGGATTACTCTGGTACCGACTAAACATACCAATAGTAAAACATATATTAGGTCGAGTACACATCAGAGCATTCATTAGACCATCAACTGCACTGGCATATGAAACATTGGCTATTTTCTTTCTTTCTTCCTTTATTCTAGGACACTGATCAATGCTAAGAGTTTAACCCTTCTCCATTAGAGTGTCTATGGGTTTTAAGTAGTGCATACAAAATCGTTTTAGAATCTTCTTTATGTAAGTTTCCTGGGATATACTAAGAAGTTTGTTAGAGCGATCTCTAGTTATCTTAATTCCAAGCACATAATCTGCCTAACCCATGTTCTTCATCTTAAATGTGGAGGACAATCACTTCTTAGGGGCGATAATCGTCTCTATGTTATTTTCAGCGAACAAAATGTCATCCACATAAAGTGAGAGAATAAGAAACTTATCTGTTTCTCTTTTAACATACAGACAATGGTCCTCTTCAATCATCATAAATCCCATAGAGAGAAGAGCTTGATGAAATTGAATGTACCGTTGTCTAAACGATTATTTTAGGTCATAGATAGAATGTTTTAGGCAACTAACCTTGCTCTCTTATCCTTCAACTTGAAATCTTATTGGTTGATCCATATCTCTACTGAGAAATACTATCTTCACATCCATTTGGAATAATTCTAAATCTAAATGTGTGACAATAGCTAGAATGAGGTGAATGGAAGCAAATCTCACCACAGGCGAGAATGTGTCTTCATAATCTACACCCTCCTTTCGGCTATAGCCTTTCGCCACAAGTCGATTCTTGTATCTGTCAATTGAACCATATACCTTGCACTTGACTTTTAGAATCCACTTGTTACTAATGGCTTTGTGCTTAGGTGGAAGGTCAACAAACTCCCATACATGATTCTTAGCCATTGAGGTCATTTATTTCTTCATAGCAGCTATCCATTTTTAAATGCAGGTGAATTCAAGGCTTCTACATATGAAGCTAGCTCATCAGCATTCACAAAGGCAGTTATGAAAGACTCACATTTAATCTCAAAGTATCGTCGAGGAACTATTCCATGACTACTTCTACATAACTGTGATCTTAATAATCTCCCGGTAGCACACTCCCACTAGGTAAGAAAATGCTGCCACTATCTTTAGCAACCATCGAATGAGATTGTGATGCCTAATCTTGCCTATGAGATAAAGGTGCATCTCCTTAAGATTCTTCTAACTCATAGAGTTCAAGATCCCCTTTAATTTCACCAATACTTAGAAAATTATTGTTAAGAAAATTCATATTGCATGATTCTATTTAAGTTATTCCTCCATCTAGATGTTCGCCATACGTAACGTAGCCTTTTGAGTGTTTAGAGTATCTCAAGAAAACACACTTATTAGCTCTTGGGCTCAACTTCCCATACTTATAGGTGTATTACAAACATAACTCGTGGAACCCAATAGATGTAAGCCTTCTAGAGATTAGGCTTTTTGTCATTCTATAACTTATATGGAGTGGAAAAAACTAACTTTGCACTTGATTAAGTATGTAGGCAATAGTTAAAAAAGCATCTTCACAGAAACTTATCGAGAGGTTTGCTTATGCCATCATTGACCTAACCATATCTAAAAGAGTATGATTCTATCTCTCTGTAACACCATTTTGTTGCAAGGTACCTGGAATTGTTAATTGTCTACATATTCCTTTTTCTTCACATAATCCGTTGAACTAATCAGAAAGATATTCTCAACCCATATCATTATGAAAGATTTTTAAGTTTCTCTCTTTCTAATTCTCAACCTCAGCTATGAAATATTTGAAATAATCCAAAGCTTTAGAAGGGTGAGCTAACAGATATACTAAGCCAAAATGTGAGAAATCATCTATGAAGGTAATAAAATAGGATGAGCTATGTCGTGCCTTAACATTCATTGGTCCGCAACTATCTAAATTGACTAGCTCTAAAGGATGAATGGCCCTAGTAGCCTTACCAAAAGGCTTTCTAGGTAACTTTTCAACCAACAAGGTTCATAAGTAGGTTGGCTTACTTTAGTAAAAAAGCCCAAAAGCCCTTCTCTAACTAATCTAGCCAACCTTTCTTGCCCTAGTTTAGCATACCATCTAACAGAATTAGATAAAACATCAAAGGAGAAATATTTAATAAAAGTTAAATTATTATAAAAATTCAAATTCAAATCCAAATCCAGTGTAAAGAACTCATCTCTTAAACTACCATGACCATAAAGCATCCTATTAAGATAAATGGACAAACCACTACCTTCAAAATAAAAAGAAAAACCTAAGTTCAATAATGCTAAAACTAAAAGTAGATTACTTTGGACAATGGGTGCATAAAGCACATCATGTAAGAGAAAAATGTACCAAGTGTGCAACTTAAGCTAGCAGGTGCCAACTCTCAGGACATCTTCCTGTGCTCTATTTCCGATTATAATTGTATATCTACCTACTGTGACTCGACGATAATCCACATATCCAGCTTGATCCTTTGCTACATGTTTGGTTGCTTCTATGTCTATAATCTAACCAAGGAGAGAATGAGCAATATAAACATATGAGCAAACAAGATTGAAAAAGCTAGTGCTAGGGTTTACCTTCGTCGGCTCTTTGCACTCAGAAGCGAAGTGACCCTTGTAACCACAATTATAGCATTTAATCTTGGACTTGTCTTTTTTTCCACCACACTTGCCTCTAGGCATTTGGTTCCCTTGCCAACTTGAGGTGGAAGATTTTGGAGTTTACCTTGTCTTTCTTCTTTTTGTTGTCCTTTGTGCTGGATCTTTTTTCCCTTATGCTGTCTAACCTGAGCGACAAGTGCAGCACTATGGTGCATCCCTGCGCTTCGCTTCAAGCTTAAGTGTCATGAGACATCATCAAAAGTTTTTGATGTTCTCATCGTGTGTAAACACAAGTTTCACCTGGCTCCATGGATTTTTAGATAAAGACCTGAGAACAACTAAAATCTATTGCTCTTCAGTGAGATCATCGCCAGCTGCCTCCATTTCTCTAATTATGGTAAACATCACCCTAAGATGCTTCGCCGTGGTGTGTTTGGGGTTCATAATATATTGGTTGAATCTCAAAGTTAAGGCACGTAGCCCAGTGGCAATGGTACTGCTATATTTTAGGCGCAATTGATCCCATATCTCCTTGGCAGTGGAGAATTTCTCAAACTCTCCAATAAGATCACTGTGCATGCAACTTAATAAAGTAAAGTGCACACTTCTATCTCTTTGGAACCAAGTTTCATATGCTTGTTGGTCACGGTAATGTTGTGTTGTAGTACTTTCAACAGGTGCAATCATGTTATCGGTTAAATGGTCAAGTAACCTTTGCTCATTAAGGAGGTATTGAACCTTCCTATGCCAGATATAGGTTTAGTAATAATATTCTTTGAGGTCATTTCACTCCATACAATGCCCAAGAAATTTTAATTAGGCACATATCTATTGTTGTTATTTATTTTAAAATTAATTAGACTACAAAAATTCCTTTCCACATTATAAAATAAAAAATTTTGCACTTTTGGTGCAAGTAATCATCTCCTATAATATAAACTAGAATAAAGTCTCAAATTAATTTTTAAAATAAAATATGGGAACGACTCTCACTTTCCACAAGGTTTATGCAACACATTCATATTATATTAAAAATAATGTGAGTCCCAAAATAATGCTCATGCCAAAATAATTCATATTGGTATAACTAATTGCTATAACCACTGCTCATGCCAAAATAAGTCATGGTCTACAAATTTAATGTGAAACACATCTACTTGCAAGGCTTCCAAAAAAAATTACATCCTTTTTACATTGCCAAGAAAAAAATAAAGTCCACTACATCACACTAATGAACACAAATAAATGGAGATGCCGCACCTTCTTTGTAATCTAATATTTATTTTAGAGTGTAGGAAAACATAAAAATAAATATCAATAAAATTCATGAGCATTATAAAAATACCAATTTTCCCTCCATTTAATTCCGTACAAAGCATACACGGTTTACATTAAACGAAAGTTACTAAACTCACATCTAAAAGAGTTAGAATAAAAATCCTAAGGTGTCGAAACACTGTCCACGTGGCACAATGGGATGAATACACTAAATATTCATTCATGCAATTATATATAAAAGTTAAACAAATTAATTATTCATGGGTTATTGGAATATAATTAAACAAATTAATTATTCATGAGTTATTAGAATATAATTAAACAAATTAATTATCCATGGGTTATTTGAATAGAATTAAACAAATTAATTATCCATAAGCTATTAGAATATACTCTCTTCTCATAAATACCTAGAACAAATTTTGGCATGAGACTCAATACCATAAAACCCTTTAAACAAGTAAGTGGGGAATTAAATTTTAAACTTTTACTATTTCAAAAGAATTAAAACATAATAATTTTTTATTTTTTTATTTAACATAGTGAGAAAAAATTCAAAAAAAAATTGAACCCCATGATTTGAACTATAGGCACCTGCCATGTGTGGAATTACAATATGTAATGCATACATACTTGTATATACATATGGAACATATATATTTTATGTTAGATAAACCCACAAACTATCTAGGCTGGCCAAGTTGGTCTAAGGTGCAAGATTAGGGTTCTGTATTGAAGGGATGTGGGTCCAAATCCCACTCTCAACAATTTTGTTTTATTATATTTTGCACTAACCATTAAAACTTCTAGCATGCATATATTATACCGAAAAAAATTACAGCCACGTTGTATCATGGGTTACCATCGCTGCTCAGATAAGCCAGCCTGATTTGTCTGCAATTAAGCCCACCCCTATAGGTGGGAAACTTGCAATATGCCAATGAGCTAAGGCCCACTTGGGGAAAACTTCAATGAGTCAAGCAATGTTGATTGAAACACACACGGTGCCACCGACAGCCATAATGCCCCCCTCTAAACTTGGGTCACCAGTCCACGCCACTAAGTTTGGCTGCTGCAACTTAATTTTTTTTAACAAAAAATAATGTTGGTCTCTCTGCCAAGCCAAAAAAAAGATTTTCTTTTAACCAATGTTGATGAAAACACACACAGTGCCATCCCCAATCATTAACCAAGTTCAGTTGCTGTAATTTTTTTTATTAAAAAATAAAAAATACGTGACAACAAGATTTAAATTTTAAACAAATTAAAAATTAGATCTACACTTATAAAGCGAAATCAATTTTCATGACTCTGATGCTATTGTAAGAAAGCACAGAAATAATAAGCATAATTATTTCTTATACCTTTGATACGGAAGACATTTTGGTTCAAGATCTTCACTTGTTTTACGAGTTCTTTTATCACATACACAGGTCTATAAACAGATATTTTCTCATTTTTATAGAATACTATCAGAATATCTATAAAACACACAAATTAAAAACCTATGGACTAAGACAGTACCCTAGAAAGAACCAAGAAAGAATACATGGAGAGAAAGGAATATTGATTGTATGTTCAATCAGTATTAGTTTGCATCATATATATAATAGTGAGAGGCCAAACTCATCAATCATTAAAAGAATAGAGTTAGATGTTATCTCAACTACTCAAATTAAGATATCATCTTTATCTCTTATATATATAGAATTATACCAACACTAGAACTTATATAGTATCTTAGTTTGGGTCAAATAATGCCTATGTAGACGTACCACAAGGCAATACAACAAATTCATACCCCAAGGATCTGTCTAGCCTAAGAATGGTATTTTTTTTCTCTTTTTTTTTTAATTAAAAACCTCAGCAAGGCATAGTCACCCATAGAGAATAGACCTTCAACTTGTGAACCACCCTACAAAACCTACAACAGAACAAATATACATAAAGCTTATGTAGGTAACGTTTAAAGAGGATAAACTTTTGTGTAATTTCAAACTTATAATCTCTCTAAATTTATGATTGAATAATGTACCTTACAAAAAATAAGAAAAGAGAAAAAATATGTATATTCTATTTAATGATAATATCGTGATACCATGTGTTAGTACAAAATATACCATGACACGTGGCAATTTCTTAAGTAAAGCTTGCCAAGTAGAAGGAGATTGGATTTTATACGTTCCCAACCATTAAGATTGGATCTCACGAATAAATGAGATTTGCTGGAATTAATTCAGTTCTTTTATAATCCACTAGTTCATTTATGACAAAAATATTCATTCAGTTAGTCCCTTATTATACATGTGGCAGAATGATATGACATTTGGACATCCCAAATGTCTAAATGGTACACCAAAGTCTTTTTGCCTTTCAGTATTTAATGCTATGTGATAGACGTTAAATCAAAAGTAAGTTGTCATATGGGCCAATCAGCCAAATTAGGAAAATAATGATTTCCCTTAGCTAAAGTAATGTTATTTTATTCACATTATCTATACTATAAATATAATGCTTAGCCACAAATTTAGGTGCGCTCATTATTATCTATCACTTTACTGTTTCATCTTTTAGATTGCTCTCGAATTGGTACTGACTTAAGTATCGAGAGGTTATGGTCGGAAACTCCTTCTGGCCCATCTTTCTAATTAACATTGTCTTGTAGACTCAAATTCACTCACTTCCGATGGACGTGGTGAGCACGTTTAGTGGTATTTTTTTTGCTGCCAAACATTTAGCACTAACCGTGGGGCTTGGTTTTTTTTATTCCCAACGTAACTTTGGTTTTTGGTGAGTTTTGAATGAAACAATGGCAATTGATGGGAATGCAACACCTCAACAATCCCCACGCATGAGGGAGGAAATTACACCAGTAAAGTGGAAGAAAAGTTCCTTAGAAACACACACTTCAAGCTTAGAAACAAGTAGGAGGCGAAGATTTGAGGATCTAGAGGTAGCGAAGAGAAGGAAAGAACTTGAAGCTCTAGTGAAAGCTTTTTGCAACTAAGTCAGGAGAAAGGGAAAACGGTGGTTGAGGGAGATATCTCTGAGACACTTAATGACTCAGATGAGAGTATCGATTCGTTATATGACGATGATGAAAGACTAAAAGATGGTGAAGAGGAGAAAGTTCCAAACAATAGGAAGCCTCAAGTTACAAAGAAGCTAGCTGATCCCCAAACTAAAGTTGGAGGTTCCAGGACAGTTGAGGAGCCCCAAACATAGCCACAAAGACCAAAGTTGTTACAACTAGAGAGGAGGAGACATGTAAGACTTCAGGAGAAAGACAACACTCCTAAAAGAAAATTTGTAAGCCACAGGAGAGCACAGATTGGAAGAGAAAGTTCTTCAAGTGAGGATGAAGTTATGATTAAGGCAAAGAAGTTTGGTGGCCTAAAAGAGATTGAAAGGCCATTTTATCATAGTTGGGAAGATCCAGCCCAATCTACACTGATGATGGCGAGGAAAGCATTGGGAAGGATAATTGTATCTCCGTTCACTAAGGAGATCTGTGAAGAAGAGCCCCCTAAGAAGTTTCAAACTCCAAGGTTCGCTGTCTATGATGGCAAGTTAGACCCACTGGCCCATTATCGCCATTATATATATAGGTAATGAGTCTTTGGAGTTAGAATGAAGAGTTGATGTACAGGGTGTTTCCATCTAGTTTGGGAGAGTTTCATAAGTTACCTCCTAGAAGTATTTTCAGTTGGGGGCAATTTGCCAAGGAGTTTGTAGCAAGATTTCTAGCCAACACAAAGCAACCAAAAACTGCCAATATGTTGCTAATGATGAAGAAAAAAATGTATGAAAGCCTCAGAGTTATTCTCAAAGATACATGGAGCTTTATAATGAAGTAAAAGGTTGCTTCGAGCAGTTAGTAGTAACCTCGTTCAAATTGGGGTTAAGGAAAGAAGACAAGCTCTAGTTTTCATTGACGAAAAGTCAGCAGTTAATATGTTAGACCTCATGTGCAGAATAGAAAAGTATGCAAAAGTAGAGGATGAAACTAAGCCTGCTGAGCAGAAAGATGATAAAGCCAGTACTAAGAAGGAAAATGACAGGCATAGAAGATTAGCCCCAGCTGAGGCAAGGAAGTCAGTCTTTAAGGCCATCAACACGGTTTTCGAAGAACTAATTTTTAGAATTGTACCCCAAATCCAGGAAAAGCCATATTTTAAATGGCCAAAAAAGTTACCCGATTTTGAAGGTAAAGAGACTTACAAAGATTTATGTACTTCCCATTAAAATAAGGGGCACCGTATTGGTTCTTGCTGATCTCTAAGGCGACATTTAAAAGACTTGGTGAGAGAAGGATATTTGAAAGAATTTATTGATGAAGAGAAGACCCGAGCAGCAGAGGCACCTCACCGAGCACAGCAGGATGATCAAAGAATGAGGAAAAAAGAAATTCAAGAAAAGGATTACGTAGAAAAAACACAACAACCATCACGTGCCAAGGCAAAGAGAGATGCACAAAGGTTGACTATTATCCATGTTATTCACATGGGAAACCACTCCCAAAGTGTGATTGCTTATCTCTGAATAGTACAGTAACAACCTATTCAGAGAAGAGAAATGCTTGAGATCATAGATTTCCCAAATAAATGCCAAAGGCGTAGAGAAGCTCGAGGTATTACTTTTTAGAAGATGAAGGCCAAAGTGTTAGGAAACCCCATAATGATGCATTAGTGATTACCCTGGGAATGTTTGAATCAGAGATAAGAAGGATTCTGGTTGATACTGGAAGCTCAACATAAGTGATGTTTCTAGGTTTATTTAAGAAATTGGGCTTGATTGAGGAAGACTTAGAGCTAGCAGAATGTCCTCCCAAACTCCACCCTGATTTGGCTATTAGGGAGAATTGTAATCCCTGTCCGTACTGGCCCTATTGTCCCTTCTACTTATCATCAAGTTCAGAAGTTTCCTTATGGAGTGGAGGTGATTGAGATTAAAAGTGATCAAGATGTTTTGAGGATATATTTCAAAGCTACCTTAAAGTCTAAAACCCTTCCTGAGCAAGTCCAAGTAACTGAACTACCCGAAGATCCTTCGAAGATTGACAACGTAAGACGAGGTCCTGAAAAGAAGGCAGTAGAGAAATTAGAGAAGATCCAGATTAACCCAACAGATAATGAAAGATTTTTCTTTATTAGATCTGACCTTAGAGCCAAAGAGGAACTAGAGTTGGTAGAATTATTATTAAAGAATAGAGGAACTTTTGTTTGGAATCCACAAGAAATGCTAGGTATTTTTCCTCATATCATGTCTCATAAACTTAATATTATACCAAGAGTGAAACCTGTGACTCAAAAGGTAAGGAGATCAGCTTTGCAGCATGCTAAGATTGTCATTAAGTAGGTCGGTAAGCTACTTGAGGCTGAAGCCATCAGCGAAATGTCATACCTTGAGTGGTTAGCCAATACAGTAGTGGTAAAGAAGAAGAATGAAAAGTTGATGGTTTGTGTTGACTACACAGATCTGAACAAGGCTTGTCCTAAGGATTTATTCCCACTTTCTAAATTAACCAACTTGTAGATTCAACTTCTGGAAGCTTGAGGATATCCTTCTTGGATGCTTATAAGGGGTATCACCGGATCACAATGTATGGCTTAGATGAGAAGAAAACTTCGTTCATCACGCCCAAAAGAATTTACAGCTACAAGGTTATGTCGTTTGGACTAAAAAACATTGGAGCAACCTAGCAACGATTGGTAACCAAAATGTTCAAAAATGATCTTGGGATGACAATGGAAGTCTATATTGATGATATGGTTATGAAGAGTAAGAAATCTAAGGCTTGTGTTGATCACTTGTAGCATATGTTCAACACATTCAATAGGTACGGATTGAAGTTGAACCTTACTTAGTGTGCTTTTGGGGTGAGCTCTGGAAAGTTTTTAGGGCACCTGGTCTCTAGAAGGTGAATAGAGGCAGATCTAGATCAAATCAGAGCCATTTAGATGGTAACCTTACCTCGTACTAAGAAGGAATCAAAAACTCATAGGAATAGTTGCTGTACTCAATAAGTTCATAAGCCGAGTATTCGATAAATGCCTACCATTTTTTCATCTTCTGAAGAGAGCTAACAAGATGATATGGGATAATGAGGCTAGTCAAACGTTAACAAAACTAAAGGCGTACCTTACCACAATCCTAATCTTGACAACACCAAAGCCTGGTGAGGTGTTACAACTTTATTTGGTTGTTTCTGAGCATGCAGTAAGTGTTGTACTAATAAAAAAAAAAAGATGATGGAAAGCAGAGGTCAATCTACTATGCCAGTTAGACTTTACATAGGGTAGAAACTAGATATTTTTTTCTTGAAAAGTTTACACTAGCATTAGCTATGGCGTTAAAAAAGTTGGCTCATTATTTTCATGCCCATACAATCAAAGTAGTCATAGATTAACCAATAAAGCAACTCTCGAAAAAAATTGATATCACAAGGAGGATGGCTAAATAGACTATAACCCTTGGAGTTTTTTATATACAATTTGTGCCGACCATAGTAATAAAGACATAAGTGTTGGCTAATTTCATTGCAAAATTTACAACACCTACTCCTGAGCAGATTCGTGAGGTTTGGGAACTCAAATGAATATAGAAGTCGAAAGATAAAAAAGTGACCCAACCTTCCTAGCAGATAGAAGTTGATAGGTCTTCAACCAGAAATGGGGCAAGGGCAAAAGTAGTTTTGACCACCTCTGAAGGGGTGACAATTGAGTGTGCAATAAAATTGAATTTCTAAGCAACTAATAATGAAGCAGAGTATAAAGCCTTGTTGGTGAGTCTTAGAATTGCTTGGCATCTTTTTGCTCGTAATTTAATCATCAAGACTAATTCCTAATTAGTGGTTAATCAACTAAAAGGGGATTATGAGGCTCAAAATTAAAGGATGGCCGAATACTTAGACCTTTTCAGAGAAAAACTAAAAGAATTTAATGTTATTGGAATTGAGTTGATTATGCATGCTGATGCCTTGGCCACCTTAGCTTCGGCCCCAATCACAAAGTTAACAAATACTGTGTTTCTTAAGGAGTTGGAAAAGCCAAGTGTTTTAATGGCTGTGGTCGTGGCTTACACAGAGTTGCGTCCTTCCTGGATAGATCCAATCATTTCCTATCTGAAGGATGGCACACTTCCTAAAGATAAATATGTAGTAAGGAGGGTTAGAGTAAAGGCCACAAGATTTTGGCTTTTTCCATACCAGAAACTCTACAAAAAATCTTTCACTAGACCTTACCTTCTTTGTGTTCATCCAGATAGAGTCTAAGATTTTCTATATGAAATTCATGAAGGCGTCTATGAATCACACACTGGAGATAGATCATTAGTTTACAGGACTATTACTCAAGGGTACTAGTGGCCAATGACGGGGAAAAACGCTTATGCTTATGTTAGGAAATCCAAGAAATGTCATATGGTTGCTCCAATTCTACACCAACCAGCACAAGAGTTAAGTCCATTTACTAGTCCTTAGCCTTTTACATAGTGGAGGCTTGATATAATTGGACCATTGCCAACTGAAACTAGAAATAGAAAATAGCTCGTGGTCTACACTGATTATTTCACTAGGGTTGAAGCATAGCCATTAGCACAGATTAAGGATGCAGATACCAGGTGTTTTGTATGGAATAATATTATAACAAGGTATAGCATCCCTAGGGCACGTATTTTTGACAATGGCACATAGTTTGATAGCGATCCATTCAGGAAATATTACTCTAGATATTGAATTAAAAACATATATTCCTCACTAGCATATCCTTAGAGTAATGGACAAGTGGAAACTACAAATAAGATCATCCTTAATGATATAAAGAAAAAGCTAGAAACAGCTAAAAGAAAATAGGTGGTTGAACTTCCCTCAGTTCTCTGGACCTACAGGACAACACCAAGGAAATCAACAAGAGAATTCCTATTCTTGCTTACCTATAGCATGGAAGCTGTCATCCCTTTAGAAGTGGGCATGCCAACCATACGTACCCAAGCATTTGACCAAGGTGAAAATGATCAAACCATGAGAGAGAGCCTAGACTTAATCGAGGAAAGAAAAGAACTAGATGCACTAAGGTTAGCCAACTACCAATAAAAGACGAAGAGGAGATACAACCAAAAAGTCAGGCTAAGAGAGTTTAAAGTGGATGATTACGTGCAACGAAAATTGCTAGGGGCAAGAAAAGATCCAACTGAGGAAAAACTCGGCACTAATTGGGAAGTGCCATTTTAGGTAACTGAGGTGCTCAGCAATGGGGCATACAGTTTATCTGACTTAAAGGGTAAACTAGTCAAAAGGCCACAGAACTTTGCTCATCAGAAAATTTATTATATGTAAATGAGCATTACTATTTTTTCATTAATAAAGTGTTTCTATAAGTAGGCGTTTGAAAGAATATCTCAAAAAGGAATGCCACATTAGGTTTCATCCCCTATGTAGGTTCTCAAAAATAAATGCCTCACTGGGTTCATTCCTCATGTAAGTTCTCAAAAAAGAACGCCTCACTGGGTTCATTCCCAGTATAGGTTCTAAAAAAGAAATGCCCCACCAGGCTTATTCCCAGTATTGGTTCGCAAAAAAGAATGCCTCACTGAGTTCATTCCCAGTGTAGATTCTCAAAAAAAGAATGCCTCGTTAGGTTCATTCCCAGTGTAGGTTCTCAGAAAAATAAATGTCACATTAGGTTTCATCCCCACTGTTGGTTCTTGAAAAAGAATGCCTTGGGTCTTCTCTCTAGTGTTAGTCCTCAACAAGAAGCATAATGCAGAGCACTCTCCTTACTGTTCATACTCAAAAAGGTAAAGTTTTAAAAGCCCTCGTTATGACTAAAAGATAACGAAAGTAACGTAAATAAAGAATTACTTCCCTGATAAGATTTTAACCCAAGCCAACCACATTTATTTTGGTCGGCAGTCTGAAATACTAGAGAATAATTAGCTTCTGTCAATTGGCAGAAGCGTAGGCTAGAGAAATGAGACGAGCTAATTGTTCCATGATGAGGCTTTTTGGAAAAGTTTATTCAGTTAAGGCAAACAAATCAGAAAAGTTTAAGTAATGTTTATACAGGCCCACTTGTTAAGGATTTTCAGAAGTTGAAGAATTTATCTTAAGTGAAAGGATAAGTAAGTTTAATAAATGTCACGCCCCGAGCCCGGAGACCCGGAGAGTGAGTGATAAACATACATAACATGATTCTAAGGTCCTCGTATCA
>JAVXUM010142080.1:0-17244 GCA_035590655.1 Pouteria glomerata | reverse complement strand
GTCAGGAGATGTAAGAAGTGCCAGAAGTTTTCACCAATCCCACATCAGCCTGTTTGGGAACTCAGTCTGCTGCTAGCCCTTGGCCTTTTGCGCAATGGGGGTTAGATATTGTGGGGCCATTGCCTGTAGCTGCTGGAAATCGGGAGTGGCTCTTGGTCGGCACTAACTCCTTTACAAAATGGATTGAAGCTGAACCTCTAGCCCAAATAAAGGATACGGATAAAATATAATAACGAGGTATGGCATTCCGAAAACATTAATCTCAAACAATGGAACCCAATTCGACAATGTACTTTTCAGAGATTACTACTCGAGCTACATCATTAAGAATGTTTATTCAATGCCGGCATACCCACAGAGCAATAAACAAGCTGAAGCCTCCAATAAAATCATCCTCGGGGGCATAAAGAAGAAACTGGAAGCCGCCAAGGAAAGACGGGTTGAAAAGTTGCCTTCAGTTTTGTGGAGTTATAGGACAACCTCAAGGAGATTGATTGGCAAGACCCCATTTTCATTAACCTATGGGATGGAAGCTGTAATTTCTCTAGAAATTGGTCTGCCAACCATTCGCACTGCAACATTTGATCAAGAGGAAAATGATAAAGCTATGGGGGTAAGCTTGGATCTGCTTGAAAAAAAAAAAAAAAAAAAAAAAAAAAAATAGCTATTAGAGTGGCAGCATATCAGTAAGAACCCAGAAGGAGATTCAATCGGAAGGTCAACCCTAAAGAATTCAAGGTCGGAAACTACATTCTTAGAAAGTTAATGGGATCAGAAAAGGACCCAACAGAGGAAAAGATAGGAGCTAACTGGGAAAGACCATTTCGTATAATAGAAGTGCTTAACAACTGTGCTTACAGACTGGAAGATTCAGAAGGAAAACCAGTAAAGAGGCCATGGAACGCCGTACACCTAAGGTTATTTTACATTTGATCTGTTAACATTTCATTTATTTGTTTAATAAGTATTCTTTGTAAAGCACATGTAGCGTACAAGCTCAAGCCAAGGAACGTGAATAATGAAATGATGACATTTACAAGACTTTACATAAATCCAACAAGCACAACATTGTCCCACTAGGTTCTGTTAATTTGTATATTAATTTGGCTAAAAAAAATGGTTGACTATCATTTGGATAGCTAAATTGATAAGCTCATAGGTTTCAGAGAGTTACAATGAATTGCAGGGCTACAACAAAAAATCAAGCATTGAGATTTGTTTGTATTTAATTCAATAATTCTAATTTAATTTAATTAAAATTATTTTTAAAATAAAAATAAAAGTTTAAAAAGTCTCATGGAACACAATTAATGTAAAATATCAAAAGTCATATGTTATTAAAGTATAAATTAATTTTAACCCTTTATTTTTTTTACTGTAACTCTACAATGAATTTTTTTTTACTGCTGTCCTTTATATCCTAGGAAACACTGCCAATTTTTTGAAAATAATGGATTGACAGTAAAAATTATCTTAATTTAGCGATAACTCTTTTTTAGACTATAAATTTAAGGCTTGTTTTGGAATTTATAAAATTTTACAAAATGTTATAAATTTTTATAGAATTTAAATTTTAAAACTTGTTGTATGAATTACAAAAATATAATTTTTATAAAATTATATTAATTTTTATAATTTCATACACTCTTATTATTAATTTTAATAATTTATAAATATAGCATAATTATAATCAAAAGATGGCAGTAACGGAAATAAGAATACTAAGATGGATGTACGGGATTACTAGAAGAGATAGATTAGGAACGAGGAAATTAGAGATAAAGTAAGAATAGTTCTAATTGAAAATAAAATAAGAGAAAATCGACTAAGGTAGTTTGGTCATATTAAAAGACGTCAAACGGTGACACCTATAAAAAGTGTGAAAATATGAAAATTGACATAAGTAGGAGAGAGAGGGAGACCCAAGAGTAATTGAAAAGTCACTATTGAATGTAACTTGACTTACATGGATTTAACGGAAAATATGATTCTTAATAGATTTAATTGAGATCGTCAAATTCATATAACCGCCTAATAAAAAAAGTCTTAATCTAGTTTGGTTTCATACCCCCTTAATGATTTAAATATATTTATAAATTTTTACCGACATTTTTAATGATTTGCATGCATTAATAAATTTTATTCACGTCGATTTTGATGTTGATTCTTAGATTTGAATACATTTATAAATTTCTACCGATGTTAACTCCATGATTTTTTATCTATAGCATGCGCGTTGAAATAAGTAAACAAGACACCTTACTTTGTCTACAACTCAACCCACAGTCGTCGTTTTATTAACGAACAGCCTCTCAGAAGCCAGTTCACACCACATCATTACCACCTCATTTCCATTAAGATCGTGCCACGTGGATAATCGTAGTAGGTTGCTGCTTGTGTGACATCGTCATAGCGGACGTGCAACGCTCTAAAGTAGCCTAAATAGTCCGTTTGGAAGAAAAAAATAAAAAAAAAACATAAAAAATTATTAAAATTGAGTTATTATAATAATTTAATATTTAATAAAATTTTAATTTTTATCATTTTTTTCCGCTATTATAATAAATATTACAGTGGAGTCTATTTTTTTATTTTTTTACTTTGCGATAGTAAAAAATTTTATTAAATACACAAAATTATTATTTTTCTATTCTACTACAGCAATAATTTTAACAAACAATTATAAATTATATTTTTTTATTTAAATTTTATTTTTATTTATCAAACACATTAAAAATTATAATTTATAAAAAAATATCAAAAATTATCCAAATTTTCAACTGCGAAACACACTCTAATTGTTACCCAACTTCGCATGCACCTCTTTCAAATCATACACGGTTTCTATCGTCACCATGACCCACATCCACGGTTGCTCAACAAGGGAAGAAAATGGAACCGTCGGGCAAGAAAAAAAGTAAACGATAGTGTATTTTGAATATTGAAAAATTATACACTACTAATATAGATGGTATTTGGATGGTAAAAAATTATAAAAAAATATAAAAAATTGATATAAAAATAATATATGATGAAATTTAATTGAAAGAAATTAAAAAAATTAATAAAAATTGATACATTTTAATAAATTTTAATAAACTAAACACTCCGTAAAAATATTAGAACTAAAACTTTTCATTTATATGCCAAATAATATGAAAAACAATAATAAGAAAGCCAAAAAATAAAGGGACATAAAGCTTAATGAGTAAAAGCATAAACTGGGAAAAATTTTGAACTCTTTCACTATATCACAAATGGGTCACAAAGTTTTAACCTCTCAATAAACTTGAATCTATAAACCGATATTACTGATACTCTTTGGTCAAACCCTCAAAGCACCTAAATCCTAGAGATAATAGCAATCTTTAAATTCATGAAAACTTGTCAAATCCATAGCTACCATTGAATTCATTATAATATCTGGTATCTATTTTTATCTATTTATATGTGTTGTTTTGGGTTGATAAATATTTAAATTCAGATTTTGTCTATTTATTTTATTTTTTCTGAACTAGATTTGACGCAAAGTGGTACTTAGATAAACAAATGAGCCAAAGACCTAACCTTTTCTTTTCTCTTTCCTTTCTTTCTTTTCTTCTTTTTTCTTTTTCTTTTTCTTTTTCTTCTTCTTCTTCTTTTTCCATTTGTTTTTTTCCAGAGAGAGTAGAGAGAAAAAGTGATTTCTGAAAAGGAATGCCGGCAAATCAAGGTCGTGAATGTTATGGTAACATCCATTACCTGTGCTTTTGCTCGATGTTGGAGAAATCAACAACGGAAGTTCAGGAGGTAAAACTAAAATTTTCTTATTTCTTCTTTTCTCTTCAGATCTAAGATAGGTGGGATTTACATTTGTATTCTAGACCTTGTTAGAAAGATTTGATGCATCATATGCTTAATTTGGTTGAGTATTATAGGAATTGTGGTATATTTATGTATATATAAATGTGTGTATTTATATGCATATATATGTTGAGATTTTGCATATATTTGAGTATGTTGTAAAAATATGTTGTTTAGGTGCTTAAGTGCTTATATATGATTTCTTGTTAAGTTTAAGGCTTGGATGAGTAATCTGGGGATGTTCTGAAATTGAGGTTTCTTTGAAAACGAACCTAAGAACTAGGTACTAAGCTCTGGTGCTTGGATGGCATCTTCAAGTGCCCAGATAACAGGTGTCTAGACGGTAGCACATGGTGTTTAGATAGTAGTTCTGGCATCGGAATGCTGTTTAATAGAATTTTAAAAATAATGTTAAATTTAATTTCTAAATACTTGTTTTGTTCTCAAACCCAATTATAAATAATCTTTCTTCGATTAGATAAACTCCAAAACATTATTAAACTTAATGAGAATACATTTTTATATTAGAATAATATTTATTTATATGATTGCGGATATCACGTGCATCGGATTGGGTTGCATCATCCGATTTGATATATGATAATTAATTGACTGAGAGTACTATATGGATATTTTTAGTGTGCCAAGACACGGGTCATGTATATAGATGGGATCCTTGAAAATATTAAATGATCCCCAATTGATATATATGACTAGAGTTTAGTCATTTGGAGTTAGAACGTTAATTATGAGATATGGTTATGAAATTTTCTCTGGACTACAGCCGGACCCTCCTTGAGCTAAATAGATAATTGACTAAGGGTGTAACATAGTTCCCTAGCAGAAGGTTTAGGGGGTGTAACATGATTCTCCTGAGTCTTACACCGGTAAGGATGTAATACAGTTCTTCATTCAGCTTATACATTAATATTATTATTCGCTGTGAACATTAAATGGTACGATTATTGATCTCGTGTGCCTTGCTAAGTGTTGTTCGTCACAGGATAAGGTTGGAGGTATATAAAAATTAGATGTTGCAGTGACCTTTGCTTTGCAATACACTTGTACTGTTGTATTATATCTTTACGGATATAGTTATGAATTATATTATATGTTTCGTTATTGTACATTGTTATGCACTTGCACTATCCTACCTATTAGGCAAGTTTGCTCATCTCATCCATATTTCAGGTGTTTTAACGAGACAAAAAAATAGTCACTTGAAGTTGAGTTGAGATTGATAGATTGGCCTATTATATTATTTTATTTTATGACTGGATTATTGTATTTTTATTTGTACAACCTGGAGTATGGATTTTAGACTTATTTTCATTATAAAATTGTATTATGATTATGTTGTTATGACTATATAAGCCTCAAATTGTGTCACCGGAGTGTGACGTTGACTTTTATTATTCTGATGTTATTTATATTATTCAATTATGAGAACATGTGTCATGCTCCTAACTTAATTGTCTGGGACAGACGGTATGAGATTATGAGAATTAATTTGTCACGCTCCTAACTTAATTTGTCTGGGACGGACGGTATGTGAATGTAAAATGAATAAAATATATTAAAATCCATGCCACATCACATTTCATCATAACAAGTATTATTAAGGTATTCTAACATTAGCTTTCATTCCCATATAAATAAAACACCACAACATAAATATAATCACACCCCAGTGACACATCCAGGTTCACATAGACCGAACGCACATCCACAATGGGGCCCTCGCCCTAGATTACATAATCAATAACACTCATAATTACTTTCTCATTCTTACTCAATGAATTAAACATATATATTTTCATCCACAGTAAAGACCGGACTTAGGCTTCACATGCCTAAACTGCCTACGTATCCTACCTCGGGAATCAGATCTCCGTAGTTCCTAAATTGTCCTCTAGATTTCACATCGCATACATTGACAATAAATCAAACATTAACATCATTCATAATATCTGTATTTATATCTCAATATATATAACAACCATTCATATAGTCTCATGCAATCTCATGTAATGGGTATGATGGAATGCAATAACTTATGCATCATATATCCTCCATCTACCCCTAACCTTATTCTAGGACGGGTGACACTTAACAAGATTTTCAACCAAGTCACGTGCGGTCACCAAATACACCGTTTTTAGCGATAACAGCAAATGCGTATATATATATATCTCATATAAAAATATACTGTGTGGGGAACCGAGTTACACCCTTACAGGTGTAAGACTCAGGGGCTTTGAGTTACACCCACTAGCCCTTCCGCTAGAGAACCAAGTTACACCTCTAGTCGGGCATCTGTCTATCCCAGGCAGGCATCTGCTTATCCCAAGCAGGTCTTTAGCTGCAGTCTGGAGAAATCTCAAGGTCCATATCTTCTATTAACGTCCCAACTCCGCATGACTAAGCTCTAGTCACGTTTATATTAACTGGGGATCATCCGGTGTTCCAAAATCACTTTTACTCAATTTTATAAAAACATATATATATAACACACGTACCTCGACACGTCACATTAACATATGGCACACTTGGCCAATCAATGTTCATCAATTTTATCGGATCCAGACCCAATGTACATGATATGCTCAATCATGAAATCAACTATAACTCAATATAAAATCACATTCACATTCATCTCATTCATGATTTGGAACCCATTTTATACTTAGAAAACACATATAAAAAAGTCCCGAGGTTAAAACATGCGTCAAGGAGTCAAGGGAATCAAAATTTCCCAAAATGGCTCTCGGCCATCCAGACGCCATCTTGGACCGTTCGAACGCCCCCTTGGACCGTCCAGATGCCTAAGACCTGAACCCTACTTGGGTTCGTTCCAACTTCAATCAAATCCTCATTTTGTCCAAGCCAAGCCCCGATTTAACCCAAACTCAAATAGACACATTTAAACACTTAAATAATATATTTCTATAACTTCAATTTGAGAAATAACTTAAGAATATGCAAAATCTATCAACATATATGCATATATATACACACAGTTACATATATATACAACTTCTCTCATATATTACCAAAATATGCATATATATATATATACCAAAATGATCCCCACGACGTCTAGAACATGAATCTAAGTCTCACCTGCCTCGAATCTGAAGAAAAACGGAAAAAAATGAAGAAAACTGATTTAGCCTTCAAATTTCAAACTCCGATTTCTCCCACCTCACTTCGAATTTGCCGAAGCGGACTGCACCACGACAATCACCACGTCGAGATCTCCCTAAATCAACCAATCTTCCGTGCTAAATTTCTCTCTCTCCTATTTTCTCTCTATCTCCTCCCTATTTTCTCTCTTTTTCTTTGTGTCAGCTGAACTAGAGAAAAGAAAAGGAAAAGAACTAAAAAAAAGAAAGAAAATGAAAAAAAAAAAATGGTTAGGCCCGTGGCCCATTTTTTCCAACCTAATACCACTTCGGGCCAAACCTAACCTAGTGGAATTACCATAACTCAATTTAGTTTAAATTAAAATACATCATCATTCCAAAATAACCCAAAAACATTCCAATTTAAAAATACTGGGTGTTATATAATTAAAATAAACAAAAAACTTGTTCTAAGGTCAAGTCATAACATGATAATACAATCAAGACAACTAAACTTGTCCCTCATTCTCATATGAAATAATAAAAATAGCATCACAACAATAAAGGCTAATGTCATACTCGGATGACACAATCTAGGGCTTCACATCCACAGTAACACATTGTAATACAATCTCAGATATAATAAGTTTGGGACTCACACCCCGGGTTACACAAATAAAAAATACAATAATCCAAGTATGAATGAAATAACATAATAAATCGATCCTTTGGTCTCAACTCAGCTTTGAGTGGCTACTCTCTGACCTCGCCAGATCACCTGAATTATGGATGAGATGAGTGAACTTGCCCAGTAAGTAGGACCGTGCAGGTGTACACAAGTGAATAGTAATCAACACATCATAATATTCACAACAATCTCCACAAAAATATAAGATAGTAATGTGCATATCATGAAATGTAAATGGCCAATGTGTTCTCTAATCTCCATCTACTCCCAACCCTATGATGGGTGATACTTAGCAAAGTATACGAGGTTACCAACCACACTGTTTAACACTTACGACAAACACATATCTCAATATATATATCATGAGTGGAGAACCTAGTTATACTCCCACATGTGTAAAACTCAGGAGTACCAAGTTACATCATCTGATTCTTCTGCTAGGGAACCGAGTTACACCCGAGCATCTACTTAGCTCAGGTAGAGTTCAGTTACAATTCAAAAAAAATTTCATAATCGTATCATCTCAATATTAACTTCCTAACTACCAAGGACTAAGCTTTAGTTATATATATCGACTGGGGATTATCCGGTACTTTTATAATCTCATTTTATCATTTTTCTCAAAATAATAAATCACATCCATATATAACCCAGGCCTTGGCACATCAACAATATCCATATGTCACTCTCAGCCAATCAATACTCATGTATTAAATCGGATAATGCAAATCCAGTCCCATGCATATGATATGCTCAATCATGTAAATAAATATCATCTTACTATAAAAATGCATTTTCATTAACTTTGAGAATGATTTAGGCTCATTTAATTATTTAAAATCAACATCTAAGGGTTCCAGGCACTATTGAATGTTTTAAAACTCCAAAATATATCAAATTTGGAACCCCGACATTCTGTCATCCGAACCCACATCCAAACAATGGGTTGTTCAGAACTCTATCTGAATAATGGGCCGCCCAGACCCCCTTTTTGACTTGTGTACAAACAAAGGTCTCTCTAGATCCCTATCCGAACAACAATCTTCAAAACTTATTTTCTTGTTTGTCTTCAATAGACATCGAACCAAAATATCCCAATTGACCTATTCAAGCGACAATATCACCAATTAATCATATATAAACATATAAACATCTAAATAACATGTTTATTCAACATTTATTTCAACAATAACGTAAAATAACATGAAAGTTCAACATATATATGCACATATATGCACATTCAGATATACATATGTACACATAACCACAAATCCATAAATATTTTACCAAATCAAATAAATGAAATATCAAAATCATGTTAACCACAATTATAAACATGTATATGAGTGTCACACCCCGGATCTCGTAACCCAATGAGTGAGTGATTCATCATACAAAACATGCATTGACATTCTAAATTACCCTGATCAAAGTAGCACAATATCCACATAGAGAACCCATAATATAAGTAAATTATAGTAACTCAGACCTAGACCACGGTCAGGTCATCATGTCCAACATATTTTCATCATACATACATTACGTTACATAAACCTTATGGCTTTTACAACCCAAAATTTATAACTCTCCTTAAATCAATACTATTATTGACCAAAAGAATATTTAACACAAATAGCAAAAAATTAATTAATTCTAAGTGAACTCAAGTGTAAGCACTTCTAACTCTGCCCATGCACCCACCTAGTTCTCTTGGTTAGTTCCTATAATAAAATCTCTAGCGATGTGAGCCCTGGTCCTCTTGTGCCCATGTAACTTCAAAATAACATATATATAATGCAAGTTAAATATGCTAACTATTTATTTTTTAATCATCCAAAAATTTCAAAAGGTTTAAACATGTATCCTACCCACGTGTATGTTAATTAGTACATAAGTCTTTATCAAATCCCAATATCATAACCATAATTTATCAAATGATTAAACATAATAATCACTAAATTTCATACACAACATTAACATTTGACTTTCATTCACATATCCATCACTCACATCATCGGGGGTTGGGTATATAAATCACATATCGTCTTTTATGGGTCCAGACCTAATGAAAACGATAAACCGAACGTCATATTGTGGGCTACTAACCTACTGGCATGAATTTCAAACCCTGCGCTGGTTTCAGGCATTTCAACCCGAAGGTAAAACTCACGACCCTTCTTATTTTTCGTACCCCACCACATCCCCTGGCTCATAACAAATCATTTAATCACAATTAGTTCTCAATCAACATCACATCTTTTCCACAACTCAATCATATTCCAATTTGCCAACCAACTCATCATTTGTTTATGTACCATTAAACTTTGTCATCACCTTTGAACACACAACAACTAGCATAACTTCAATAACCAACATTACAATCAATATTCATTTCAAGCTTACATAAGATTATGCTACATTTTAATACTTTATTCTATAATACCTTTATTATACACTTATGATCCCAATTATGTGAATAAACAAGTTAGTACTGAGGTATAACCCAACTACTAAATAATTTAAGCAACCCAGCTTAGTTTTTAGTTTTCTTATGATTCATGGGCGCCCCACTATGGTCACGGGCGCCCCTCTGCTTCCCAACACAACTATCTTCATGTTTGGCCCAAAATTTCAGGTTTTAGGTTTCCAAAAGTTTCCTCAACCCATATATAGTAAAAAAACAAAGTTTTCTAGATGTATGCTGTGCCAAAATGTTCCAAGAACCAATAAAAACCAACTCTTATCATTACACTCTCTCTATGTTAATTCTAGGTTTCAATATCCTAACTAATATATATAACCTTGGTTTCTTCTATAATCTATCTTCTCATACTATCATACTTCTAATTAATCTTTACATAATTATATTCTTAACTCCCTTACATTAAATATATACTAAAAAAAAGTTAAAGGATCTCTACCTCAACTTGAGCAAATATAAAGCAAAAAAAGATGGAATGGTGTTCTTGGTCTCCCATTCTGAGCAATTTAACTCACACCTCTTCCACTCCACTTTCTTTGATCCAAATCACCCATAATACCATGAAAAGAAAATAAACCCTAGATTACATTCTAAGTCAATAACTTGAAAATAACTAAGGGTTAAATCAAAATAGAAAAATTCACCAAAGATGAAAATTCTTCCAATCTCTTATTGGTTTCTTCTTCTTCCTCCTCTTTTCTTCTTTCTTCTTCTTCTCCCGTTTACTTTTTCTCTCAACTTAATTGTTTTTCTCTCTCTTTCTCTTGTCCAACCACATATGAATATATGTATAATAATATACATTTTCTACAGATTAGAGGTCTTTCTCATACCTATAGCACGTCCAAAAGGACGTGGGGGCCTTACATTGCACTGTTCATGCTTTAAATCATCTGACAGATCGTTTCTGTACAAATGGGGTGCCCCACATTGAGTCACGGGTGCCCCACGCTAACTCAGATGGGCACCCATCGAGAACCGAAAATTTGGGTTCTTTAAGGTATTTCATCGAACAGCTGGAGGAAGGTCACCAAGGGCGCCCCACACCCTTTCACAGGCGCCCCACACCCTTTCACAGGCGCCCCTCAGGGGACATGGGGGCCATCAAAACTCAGAGACGCCCCTCTGCTGTCACTTGAGCTAAAATGTCCATTTTTTTTGCACCATTCGACCATTTTTCTCTCAAAATTTTTGACCTTAAGGCATCCCTAATGACTAATAGTACTTCATTAACATAATATCATACCAAAAACATGTTTAAAACCATGAATTTATATTCATAATAAAATCTGGGATATTACAATGAGTCCCACCTACCTCGAATCTGAAGAAAAATAAAGAAAACCAATTAAGCTCCTAACTTTTCAAAGTCGATTTCTCCTAGGCCAAATCACACAAAATAGACATTGCCACGACATTTACGTCGTCAAATACTATCTTGATTTGTCGACCTTCCTTCTTTGAACTCACTCTCTCTCCACCCTTTCTTTTCTCTCTGTTTCCCTAGAAGTTGCAGTAAAGAAAAGAAAGAAAAAAAAAAGGCAAAGGAAATAAGGAAAGAAGAAGAAGAAAAAAAAAAAAAAAAAGTTAAGCCTTTGGTCTAATTATCCAACCCAATATCAATTTGAGCCAAACTCGATTGAGGAAAAATAAAATAACATAAATCAACTTAATCTAAATTTAAATATTTTATTAGCCCAAAATAACACATAAATAGCCAAAATCAAACAGTGGGTATTACAACGAGGGACGATGTTAGATGCTCTAATTGTCATTATTATGTTACGACTTGATCTTGGTTCAAGTGTTTGTTTAATTTAATTAGTTTCTATATTTCTATACCATCCATACCAAACAAATAAGTTAAGGGTGTGACATTCACAGTAGTCAATATATGTTGAATCCACAACCAATCAAATCCATGGTTTTATAACTTCAAATTAATCCATGGTACATAATTTTTAACTCCTTTGGATCACAAATGAATAAAGAAGACGAAGCTTTGTTGGCTAAATAGTTTAAGAGAAGTCTATTCAAAGCACAATAACACTATGATCTTTTTTTGCTTTTTTTCTTTTCTAGTGAATTCATAATCTAGACTCTAAGAATAAGTCAGTCATATATAACACAATAATATTCTAAGTTGAACTCACGGTGTAATCCAATCTTGTATGAGATTAGAATATGACTCGTAGTTTTCAAAATTCCTTGAATGATACAATTTCTTCCTTATGTGGTTTTCAAATATATTCAACATTAGTAAACCTTTTAGGTGCCTTTTAGTGTATAGAACTCAAAATCCCAAATAAAATAGGATTCCTGTTCAATCTTGTATTTTATGACACCTAAATGTCTAAGAATATAAAATTAAATTTATTATTTTGTTTACTAGTTTACTTGTTGCGTGAAATACCAACTCACTTTCATGCAACACACAAGCAAACAATGGCAAAACAAACAAACACACAAAAATAACCACAATCGAAAGACACAAGATTTAGGCAGTTTGTAGGGATGGCTTTCTCGACTGACCCGTTCAAAATCGATTCGTTATCTAAGTTGAATGGATGTAGAATTTGATTTTTTTTTTTTCAAGTATCAGATTAATTTTGATTTTTTTTTTAAGTTTGTAAATTGAATCAGATATGAAGATGGGACTACCTGAGCCTCAATCTGATATTCAATCCAAATTTGTCCCTATATGCTCGAAAAATATTCGAACAGACCCAAATTCCCATAGTATAAGTACTGTGTTTTCCACATACGGTTGGCTAAGGTTTCATATAATCATATTTTCTATATTATGTTATTGATTATCGTATTTTGTATTTACTACTTTAAGTTAGGACAATGTTGGCACTTTAAATTATATATCAGTTTGTAAAATTACACTTTAGGAAGATGTTGATTTTAGAGATGTTTATAGGGTGTTTGGTTTACCAAAACTCACTAACTTTTATTAATTTTTTATATTTTCTTCTAATCAAATTTCACCATATATCAGTTTTACATTAAATCTTAGTTCTTTTGCTGTACTTTTTTGTTAGCTAAATACTACTTATGTATTACTTTGATGAATTATTATTGTAAAGGGGTTTATGTATTATTTAGTAGTAATAGGTTACATATGTAATTAAGTTATGTATCAAGATAGAGATGAATTCAAAGGTAAGTGAAGGATTTATATTTTTGCATATCCGAGGATATATTCATTCTTCGTTTGTGGAGGTCCAAAAAAATATGTTCACAGCTTGGGACGGATTCAGATATTGCCATATCTACCTCTAATTTGTCTTGTTACCATCACTAGTGGTTCGGCACTATGCCTATGTTCATAGGTAAGATAAAATTTGATTTTCACTTTGTAACCTCCAACAAAAGAGTAAGGAAGAATTATAAGAAGTACATATAAAAAAAAAAAAAAAAAATTGAATAACACTTATACTATCTTTGGTACATGATAATGGAATTAAATAGAATGGAAAAAAAATCATTCCCACCTTAACCAATTTTCATGTTTGGTATTAAAAAGTTAAGTCAAAATACAATTTCTTAAGAATAGTTATCCTCATATTATGTGAGAAAAGGCATTCCACGTTTTAAGTGATCGAATAACTATTCAATTCTAAAAAAAAATTTCAAATCCAAAAAATGAAAAATATAAACAGAAAACAAATAACTACTTTGCAATAATAAATTTCTTTCAATCACTCTCTTAAATTTTAAAATGACTATTTTATCCTTAGGTCCATTATATGCCTAAATTTGTATTTTGGGCTTCCCAAAATTTAAAAAGTATTTATCAATGTGTTTTTTAATAACTAGAAAAATTTTAAGATGATCTAAACTCAAACTATGAAATGACTATTTTACTCTTGGATTCATTTTTGTCTAAATTTGCATTTTAGTTTGCCTAAAATACTAAAAAATATCCATTAACATATTTCTTAATGGTTAAATAAATTTCTCCTTGATCTGAATTAATATTACAGAATGATTATTTTGCCCCTGGCATTACTTTTTTGGTCCAAATTTGTATTCTAAGCTTTCCAAAATACTAAAAAATATTTATTGACATATTTCTTAATAATTAAAAAAAATTTAGCTTAATCCAAACTCGAGTTTTAAAATAACTGTTTATCTCTGAGTCCCCGTTTTTTAGTCGTATCCAAGTTCTGAAAATAAAATTTATTTTTATAATTTTAAAAAATAATGTTAGTAAATTTTATTACATTTCATTTTATTTCCTCATATTTGAAATATGTAATCAATTATGAAAATTTAGATGCTCATTCCATTCTCATAATTTTCATGTTGGTAACTAAACAAAGGAGTGAAATTTTGACTGCTAGTTCTATTCCATTTCATTCTATTTGTACGTATCAAATATAGTTTTATAAAAAAATCTTCACTTTTCTTTCAACCTTAGTCTTGAAAATCCTAATCTTAACTTTTTACACATAAACAATGTCTCAAAACATATATACCACTTAATTTTGAAGAAATTAGCTTTTGCAATGTAGTTCAAAAAACTGTCAGGCCAGTGCTAGAGGGAATGGTTTTCCAATGAGTTCTTGCACCCTTCCAACATCCTTTTTGTATAGCAAAAATTCCAAAAGATCTCTAGGTATTTTCTTATGAATTAAAGCAACTTTATCACAGTCTTCTAGTGAGATTTTAACATACATTTCACGAAGTGACAAATTGGTCACATTAGACTAGTAAAACTTTAACTTTTTTCTTTTTTAAATACAAAGTAAGTAATTTTTTTAGTATCTAACTAATAACCAACTCTAAAAATAAGTAAATAAATAAATTTCTTCCCTAAAAGCCGTACAATAATATCTGATTTTCTGTATTCAAGAATGCCAACCACCTTTTTCACATCATCCCTATCCACTACGCCTTTTATTGCTACAAGTAACACATTTGTCTTAATTACGTGTATTTTTTTGAACTTGTATCCAAACATTTTTTGTTAATTGATCACATCGATAATTTTTATAGGGAAAAATATATAAACATTTATTATTATTATTATTATTTCCTTTTATTCACAGTATAATCTAGTAATTGATATACTCGTACCCTTAGATTCATTTTAGTCCTCAAGTTAACAACTGTTAAGAAAATTATCTGAAAAATATTAGTGTCTATCATCTGTTATAGACATGTGACATTTTCTATTAATAAATTTAATAAAACGATCAAAGTAAAATTTAACCATAACTACAGGGGTTAATTGCTACAATTGAAACTGTGGCAACTAAAATAAGATTCGTTTTAAACTTCAGGGATGATTTTTATAATTCACTCGTTTTTAATATATATATATATATTTATCATTAAATCATGCTTCACTAAGGTTTGTAGAAAAAAAATTACTTGGAATATGTTGTTTGGTACATATAATGATAAGTGGAGATCAAGATCCAACACAATGACTGTCAAAACATTCTAAAAAAATAAAAATGAAAATAAATAAATAAACTTTTGGTGTTAGTAATGAAGTTGCTGTCCTTGGCAAATAATCATTGAAGATGGTAAGAAAGTCTCTTTATGATATACAAATTGGCCCCCATTGAGCCCTCTTATTCGAACATATGGCAATCACATTGCCTATGATGCAGGCATTACCCAAGATAGTAAAATTTCATCAATCATTTCTAATGGCAACTAGTCTTGGTCCTTTCCTTCTACTTGGGATCTCTAGGAAATATTTATGTATAATTCTCCTACTTGCTCTCCAAGTTGTGGAAGAAAAGACAAGTATATATGGACTGCATCAAGTAATAAGCAATATTCTGTCACCTTAACATGAGATGCATTAAGGGAATGTAATTCTAAAGTTTTGTGGCATAAAATCCTATAGTTTTCCAAACACATTCCAAAACACAGTTTTAGATTTTGGCTAACTATCAAAGGGAAACTTAATACTTTAGACAAGCTAACAAAATGGGAGATTACAAGTAATACTAGATATGTTCTTACCTGTCAAGAGAATGAAGATACAAGTCACATTTTCTTCAACTATTCTTATTCTCGAGAGATTTGGACCATCATATGCCAACTTAGCTTAGTCTCCAAGAACAAGTAAAACTAAAAATCAAGAACTTGAGTGGATCATTGGAAAATTTAGCAAGAAATGCTTTACCAATCTTGTACATAAGTTAGTTTTAGCAGCTATGACATATCATCTATGGATTGAGAGGAATGCAAGAACGTTCAAAGGTTTAACATCCAGCACCTTCAACTTGGTCAAGACCGCAAGGCATGAAATAAGAGTTAAAAAAGGTTAAACCCCAATCCTGAGGGTCCCCACCACCCTTGCCCTGAAACATCATAGAAGAGGTAAATTGCGGGATATGCGTCAGCAGTGCAGGAGGGTGCGGGGACTGTTTTTACCACTCGTGTAATGCAAGGAGTCGAGCCCCAAGTGGGAATCGAACTCTTGCGGTGGCTTGCGGTGACTACCTCACCCTCACCTTTTCACCAACTTACCTATGCTCGGGGGTCATGAAATAAGAGTTAGAACTTTTGCAAATTGGAGAATTCCATAATCTTATATAGGTTATACTAATAGTGTATAGATTTTACATATATATTGAGGGTATTCCCTCTGGACTTTCTATTTAATTTTTCTTTAGTTCAAATTACATATTACTTAAAAAAAAAAACAGTAATTTCCCATAAATAATCAATAACTACCTGCATTATCTTTCTTTGACCACAAACAAACGCCCCTGCATTATCTGCAAGGTAGTTTCCATTGTGTGTCCTGTCGTACAGCTGGTGCAGTTTGCGGGCATAGACAGAAGTCGTGTAGGAGGCTTAGAAAAATAACAGAGAAGAAGAAGGCATAATTTTATTCTTGCGAAAAAGAAAACTTTCATTTTGTTTTCTGTCTGGATGATTACAATATGAGAATGCATACATATATATATACTAGTCTACATATCTATATTTAGGTAAAACATAAAATAAGCAAACAATTGTTAGCCACAAACCATTTTAATGGTTTTACATTCAGTGGCTTAAATTCACTCTTAATTAAACAAACACAAATCCATTTGATGGTTAAAAGAAAACTACAAAGATAGGTTTAC
>JAVXUM010142061.1:0-17256 GCA_035590655.1 Pouteria glomerata | reverse complement strand
CATGAAAAACATTTTCATCTGATTAAACCAAAGCCAACCACAATACTTTCATTAGCTTGAAGCCACGAATAAAACTAACCTAGCATAATCATAACAAAATCGCAAACAAAGAAATAAGAAACATAAAAGATAAAATTGAACAACAAAGAGAGAAAACAGAATACTTAACTTAAAATTAAAGATGAAAGTAAAACTTACAATGGATAAGCAATCTTGAACAATGTACTTGAAAGTTGAACCTTAACCCTAATAGAGCAAAAGAAAACGAAAGGTCACCCAGGTCAGGCGCCCAAGGTAGGAGGTTGGGTGCCCATTCTACTATTCACAGGTGTTTGATGAAGTCCTCAATGAATTCTGGTCCAACACATCGTCTCAGTAACCACCCATCTGACAAAAGCTTGGGCGCCCATGCTCTTGCAAAAACTAAGTCCACAATTTCAGCTCTCTGGGGGTGCCCTTCTGACAGAAGTAGAGGCACCCAAGGTAGGAGGTTGGGCGCCCTAGGTATTGTTCATCGGCTCTAGAATTCTTGAAAGCTTCCTATTCTGACTTTACCACTCAATTTTGACCTTGAAGATGTTGGATTCAGTCTTCGGTTAAAACATAAAAGTTGTTGGCCTTCGAGTCGTCTTTCCAATGCAATAAGAATCACCTTAATCGGAGCTCCAAGTGAAAAGCTATGCTGAAAACACAAACAGTGTATCCAAACCTATACAATTCAACAAATGTATAAATATCGCAATAACGTCAAAAATTTATCAAGATAAAACACTTTCAAACATATGATATTAAAACACAATTGATGCACATTCAATCAGTAATGGTTTCTTGCAGTAATAGATTATTTCACCAAATGGATCGAGGCTGAACCACTTAGCACTATTAAAGATTCAGACGCTAGGAAATTTTTATGAAAGAGTTTCATAACAAGGTATAGGGTTTCCTGGAGCTTGTTTTCTAATAATGGCACTTAGTTTGATATCAATGCTTTTAGAGATTTCTGTTCAGACTTGGGGATTTGTAACTATTACTTTACTCCAACATACCCTCAAAGTAATGGCCAAGCCAAAGTTTCTAATAAGACAATACTAAATGGGATTAAAAGATGCCTCGAGTAAACTAATAGCTACTGGGTGGAAGAGCTACTAACTATATTGTGGGTTCATAGGACTACGGCTTGTCGATCAACTAGAAAAAGTCTATTCTCATTGGCAAATGGAACAGAAGCTATCATCCCGTTAGAGGTTGGTATGTCGATCATCCGAATGGTAGCCTTTTCACAGGAAAGCAATGACAAAGCACTTGAAAGAAACTTAGATCTGCTAGAGAAAAGGGAAAAACTCGCTCAAAGTAGAGTGGCCGCTTACTAGCAACAACAAAATAAATCACAAAGCAGACATATCCGAGCAAGTCTTTCCAAGTTGGTGACATCGTGCTTAGAAATGTGATACTGGAAACAAGAAAGCCATTTGATGGCAAGCTCAGCCCGAATTAGGAAAGTCCTTACTAAGTCATTGAAGTGGTCGGTAATGAAGCCTATCGTCTAGAAGACATAGATGGGAGAGATGTCATACGACCATGGAACATCACCAACATGAGGATTTATTATCATTAAGTGCCATGAAAATTTACAACTATAAATGAAAAAGATTGTATTTTAACTGTTTATGTTTCTTTGACAGATTGATCTTCCTCAGCTAACTGAATACCTGGCATAAGGCCTAGTTTGACCATCTGACCCGTTTAGGTCGGTCAAACCCAGACCTATCACAAAGCCATAGTTCGGCCACCTAACCTACTTAGATCGGCCATAGTTATACTTAGAGCAAGGCCACGATTCAGCCAAAGCCACCTGACCTGTTAAGGTCAGCCCTACTTAGGTTGGCCATATTAACATACGATTCAAAACCATATCTCCTGATTTCCTTAACGCATTCAAAAATTTTCTCATCCTAAGAAAAATGAAAAAGATAAAGAAATGGAAGCTAACACTCACCTAGATGCAATGCGATAACGAAAACTCTAGTCGGACATGGGACAAGTTCGGATAAGGTGGTGTGAAAAGGAGGTTTGAGATAGAGGATTTACGAGAGCTCTAAGGGTTCAAAAGATGCGAAAAACCTCCACAAATGCAAAGAATACATGTTTATAGCCGAAAAGACGAAAGGCAAAGAGCCATCACACTATATTTATGGTGAAAAGATCTTTTGGCGTGCCCTACACTACATTGCCTAGGATTGATGCCTATGTCAGTGGCAGTTCTGTCACATTATATTTATAGTGAAAAAATCTTTAGGCATGTGCTACACTACATTGCCTAAGGTTGACACCTATGTCAGTGGCAATTAGACTGGCATATTTATGGCCCTTTGACAGCCCCAACTATCATATTTCCTAGTGTGCACAGCCTACATTGATGGTAGTTGTACACATACATTGTCAGACATACAAGATGTGCTGATCAAAGTATAAATATCTGAGCATGCACCTATACACAAAAAAACATCATTTAAGCTCTCATACGTGTGTCGAACACACCACACGCATTAGAGCTTAGGGGCAATTAGAGGGGGTGATTGAATATATGGCTCATGAGGAGACACTTGGCAATTATCTGAGTCATCATATGTCTCTGTCATGTCTGATAAAGGTGCATGTAGTACCCTACCCCAACGGCGTATTACGACATTGGTCTAATTTGCACCACTGTGTATTATAGCTTTGATTTTAGCTATTCTACTACCCGTAACACATGGGTAGGACTATCTTAGGAAGAAAGACTACTTGTGCTTAGGAATTTATAAATGCATGAAGAACAAATAAGAAGGGTAAGTACCGTCCATCATACCAAAACTCGATCAAAATTACTTCTGATCCTTCCATATTTTGATACATTATCTAACTTAACCATCGGAGGAGTATTTAACCAAATACTGCCTGGCCAGTAGCTTTGTTTCAAGACTTATGTGAGATAATAAAGAGCTTGAAGTGCCTTTATAGACTTGACAACTGTCTGACCACATCATCAATAATGTTTTGGCTAGTCAGACACATCATCAAAGGATTTAATTGAATTATTGACACTTCAGTTATAAATAAAATTTTTAAAATTATTGAAAGCCAAAATTATTATATTTGATAGATTTTTTTAATATTTTCACTTCAACCCAAAGTCCAAGAAATAGAGAAGTAGATTTTTAAAATTTAAGGGAAGGAATTGATTTTGACCTTTAAGTACAAGGAGTAAAAATGTAGATATCCCTAAAAAGAAGTTCAATAATACTTCTAAGGAAATATTTGATACAAGATAAAAATTCTAGGGGTAAAAAATTAAGGGAATAATTATTACCCTAATAATAATTAATGGGGCAACAAGTTACTAATTTTGAATTGAAAAAGTAAATATTACCCCATAATAATTATATTACACATAGAATGCTAAAAATTTTAAGGGGCTAAGTATTTATTGTATTTGAAATATGGGAAAATTAACTAAGGGGTAAAAGTTAATATTTAATTGTAGTAAAATATTACAGTAAAGTAAATCATCATTATAATTGTTATTTTAATAATAATTAATTTTAATAAAATATGTTTTATTAAGTATATAATTTTAAATAAAAATATTAATCAATAAAAAATAATTCTATCATAGATTAATATTTCAATGGTAATTAGTTTTAACAATGAATTATTATTTGTTAAAAAATATTTTTATTTTGAGTTAATTTTATTTTATTTAAATAAATTATTGATTTTAATACATTATATTAATAAAACACATAATTTAATAAATTATTATTTATGAGAAATAATTTTTATTTAATAAAATAATTTAATAATTAATTAATTTTAATTTGAATAAATAAATTATTATTTTATAATATTTAATCTAATTATTTATAGGAGAAGAATGCCAATCTAAAAGAATTAGTTGAGTATAGAGCACATTGCTATCAGTTAATATAGACAGAAAGAGAAAAGACTCACTTTAATAAAGAGGGGCCAACATTGAAAAAAACATAAAAAGATCAGTTAATACAAACAGAAAGAGAAAAGAATCAGTTGAATAGGGAAACGCCAACATTGGAAAAAACATAAGAACATTACTAGTATCTTAAGAAATAAGAAGGCCAGTCTAAAAGAATAATGCATATATATATAAAAAAAAAAAAAAAACATCAACATCAGTATTATCTTAAGACACGGAGAGAAAAAAACATACGACCAACTCTAAAGAAATATTTAAGATCTTCTTCATAAGAAGGTCAATCTACGATACTGCAATTTCTTCTAATCATAAGAAGGCTAATTTACAATACTGCAATTTCTTCCAATCTACAGTATGACATCAAGCCTCATGAAGATTGCCATTAACACCAGAACACTTAATGTATGGGTATATGTCATGCCCCTAACTTAATTATTCAGCACAGACGGCATGAGAATATGATAACTACTTAAAATAAATAAAAACATGTTCCAAGATTAAGTCATAACATAATAATAACAGTCAAAGTAATTAGATTTTTTCCTAATTCCCATATTAAATAAAACATCATAATAATAAAGTTGACGTCACACCCCATGACATAATCCCAATAATACACCATAATACAATCTCAAGTATAATAAGTTTAGGACCCACACCCCGGGTCGCACAAATAGAAATATAATAATCCAATGATAAAATAAAATCACGTGCTAGGTCAATCCATCAGCTCCGGGTGGCTACTCCCTAACCTACTGGATTATCTGAAATATGGATGGGATCAACAACCTTGCCCAGTAGGTAGGACTGTACAAGTGTGCACGCGTGGACAATGTTCAACAACAATGTTCACAACATATATCATGTAACACTCGGTATTTTTAATTTGGTTAAATTTATATTATTTTGGGTAAATAAAATATTTAAATTGAACGTAATTGATTATTATATTTTTCCTAAGCTGAGTTTAGCCTGGAGTGGTATTGGGTTGGACAAACTGGGTCAAAAGCCCAGCCATCTTTTCTTTTTTTTTTTCTTATTTTCTCTTTTGTTCTCAGCCGACTAGAGAAAAGAGAGAGAAAAAAGAGAGAAGAGAGAGAGAGAGGAGAAGGGAAGAGAGGAGAGAGAGAAATTCGAAGCCAGAGATTGGTTGATCTAGGGAGATCTCGACGTCGTGAGCAATGTGGTGCAGTCCATTTCGCGAGGTGGGAGAAATCAAAGTTTGAAGTTTGGAGGCCAAACCGATCTTTTTCAATTTTCTTCAAATTCGAGGTAGTTGAGACTTATATTCGTGTTCTAGATGTTGTAGGGATCATTTTGGTGTATATATATGCATGTTTTGTTGATATGTAGAGATTTGTATATATATACGTATATATATGTGGGTGTATGTATATATGCATATATATGTGTTTGGAATTGATATGTAATGAACCCAAAATTTAAAATGAGATATATAGATATTATGGTAAAGGCTTAGTGAACCGTAGTTGAGTTTTATTGACAAACTTTGGAATCGGATTGGTTTATTTTGGCCGAGGTTGGCCTGGGAAAGACGATAAACAGTGGGATTACACAAGGGGGTCGAGGTCACGCGCTCCGCGTGCTTAGCCTGCAACCCCTACTGGAAAACTTAAAATCTAGGTGAGGTCAGGGTGCCCACTCCCTACACCCAGCCCGCCACCCACTCGAGTCTCATCTGTGTGAGTCTGTTTTAGTTTATTTTTCTTGGGTTGGTTCCCATATATGTATAGAACATGATGATGTGAATATTTGGTGAATTATGTGAGTATAAATTCATACTTGAGTATAGCATATTATGAATTAACTTGAGATATTTTGATATTATGATTGGGCATATCATGTGCATTGGGATTGTGGCTGTTTCATCTAGTGGAAATAATTTGTATGGATTGGCCGAGAGTACCATATGTTTATGTGACGTACTGAGGCAAGTGTGTTATATATATTGATTTTGATGGAATTGATAAAATAGATTTTTTTAAACACCGGATGATCCCCAGTTAATATAAATGTGACTAGAGCTTAGTCATGCGGAGTTGGGACGTTAATGGGAGATATAGACCTTGAAATTTCTCCGGACTGCAGCCGGATACCTACTTGGGATAAGCAGATGCCTGCCTAGGATAAGTGGATGTCCGACTAGAGGTATAACTCAATTTTCTAGCGGAAGGACCAGGGGGTGTAAGTCGGAGCCCCTGAGTCCTACACCAGTGGGGGTGTAACTCGGTTTCCCACAAAGATATGAGATATATATATGCATTTACCGTCAACGATAAAAACGGTGTGTTTGGTGATCGCGCGACTTGGCTAAAAGTCTTGCAAGTATCACCCGTCCCAAGATAAGGTTGGGGGCAGATGGAGAATTTAGAGTGCATGGTCGTTGCATATCATTTCATTTTATGACATGAGATATGCATTTTTTTTTATTATGTGATTGTACATATATTATGTGTTATATATATGTACACTATTGCACACTTGCACTGTCCTACCCATTCGGCTAGTTAACTCATCTCATCTACTTTGCAGGTAATCTAGTAAGGTCAGGAAGTGATCACCCAGAGTTGAGTTGACCGTTGGTTTGACGTAGAGAATATTTTATATTTTATGAAATTGTTGTATTCTATTTGCGCGGCCCAGAGTGTGGGTCTCAATATTTATGAAAATTGAGATATAATGACGTTATATGATGTTATTTATTTAAATATGAGAAAGAAGAACGTATGTTGGTTGCTCTGATTAATGCTGCTATTATGACTTGACCTTGGTACTGGTTTCATTTATTTTGTTTAGTTCCTATATTCCCATGCCGTCCATTCCGGACAAATTAAGTTAGGGGTGTGACAATATGGGAAAAGAAGAAAAATAAAAAGAAGAAAAGAAAAGATGGCTAGGCTTTTGGCCCAGTTTGTCCAACCCAATACCACTCCGGGCTAAACTCAGCCAAGGAAAAATATAATAATCAATGTACGCTGAATTTAAATATTTTATTTACCTAAAATAATACAAATTTAACCAAATTAAAAATACCGGGTGTTATAGATAGCATAACAGTACAAATGTGATGTAATGCAATGGCTAATGCATTCTCTATCTCCATTTGTTCCCAACTTTATCTTGGGATATGTGACATTTAGTAAAACACGCGAGGTCACCAACTGCACCATTTAAAGCTCACAATAAATGGTAATCTCAATATATATATCACAAGTAGAGAACCTCACAGGTGTAAGACTCAGAGGCATCGAGTTATATCCCTTAGCCCTTCTACTAGGAAATTAAGTTACAATCTTAGTTAGGTATCTACTTAGTTAAACCAGGGTCTAGCTACAATTCAGAAAAAATCTCATAATATATCATCTTAATATTAACATCCCAACTCCAGTGACTAAACTCTAGTCCTATATCTCGATTGAGAATCATTTGGTATTTTTTAAATCTCATTTTAATATTTTTTTCAAAATCATGGATCCCGTCCATATATATATAACTCATGCTTCAGCACATCACTAATACCAACATGGCACTCTCAACTAATCTATAATCATAAGATAAAATCGGATGATGCATTCTTAGCCCCATGCACATAATATGCTCAATCATGTAAATAAATATCATCTCAACTAAAAAATATGTTGTTATTAGACTTGAGGATGATTTGGGGTCCATTTAATGGCCTAAAATCAACATCTAAGTGTCACTACAACAAAAAGTACTATTCTCGACCACTTTTGCCGACCAAGCTAAAATTTGTCCCTAAATGTTAGGTTTTTACCGACCAACTAGTCGGCAAATGTAGAAGGTCAAAGCCTCAAAAATTAAAATTTTCCCGACCAACATTTAACATTTGCCGACCAATAATTTAGTCGGCCAACGTAAGAAAATTTTTTTGCTAACTACTTGGTCGGTGATAATAGAAAATATGGTGCCACAATTTTTGCGCCAAATTTTTAGAGCATTGGTGACCGAACTATTTGGTCGGGAAAGGTAGAAAACTATTTTTATCTTTTTTGTCAACCAGTTAGTCGATAATAATAGGAAATATGGCGGCACTTGTTATTATGCCAATTTTTTAGAGCATTGACAACCAATTTAATTGATCGGGCAAAGGAACAGAAATATTTCTTTTATTTTTTCCAATTAATTACTTGCTAATAGTATAAATATGGCGGCACATTTTTTTGTCAATTTTTTTAAGAGCATTGGCGCCTAAAAGGTTTGGTCAGAAGCAAAAATCTGGAAGGCATTGCCGACCAGTTGACGGTGATTATAAAATTCGCCGACCAAATAGTTGGTAGGTAATAGTTCATATTCAAAACGGCACTGTTTTGATTTGCTCGGCGCAAAAGCCCCCATATGTCCTCTCATCCCCAATTGCAATCCCTCGTTACTACACTTGGGCAACGTTTGTTTAGCGGATTAAACTCAGGGATAACTTGACTCATCCGGTGGAGCCCACAAATCCAAGGTTTGGTTTGCAATCCGGAACGAAGGATTCGGTTTCAAAGTCCAGCAATTCATGGGATGTCTCATCCCACCGCTGATCTGGTATTTAGAATCCGGGACGAGGGATTGAGAACAAATTTTACCAAATTGCCCTCAATCATGTGACAATTTGCAGCGGACAGGATCTCTGAGCTCAATCTCTCCCTCAGATCAGTCTCCAGGTTACGCTTCTCTTCTTCCTGCCTTCTTTCTCTCTCTTTCTTGATCCGTCTTCTCCATCAACAGGGTTTTCCATCAGCAACGCCGAAAACCGAGAGTAGTGCAGAGAATATATTCGAGTTGCAGTCTTCAATGAAGACTCAACCTACCGAGCTTTCAATCTTCACCTACCAGCTTTCGTCTGCCTATATAAACGAAGCCTATCTTCACTGGGCATAGTAGAAACGACATCGAAGCAAACAGGTAATTTTTCATTTTTTCAATTGTTCATATGTTCATTTGTTTGTAGCAGAAGTTTTGGGTTCTAAATCTGATAAACCAGCAAATTTTGTTTTTATTTTTTTATTTTTTATTTTTTTGGTATTGATGATTGGTCGGTTTGTGTTGAGAAGAGGAATTGATTTTAGTTCGTATGAGTTAAAAAGAAGGATCAGATTGCTCGTTTGATCACAACTTTGGAGGTATGTTTCAAATCTGTACTGAACCCAAATTAATTTGTGTATATGGCATACTTGTGATTTTTTTTGGCTTTTGCTTCCTTTTCTATATATGGGTTTTTGGCTTTTTTTATTTTATATTTTTTTATGCTTCTGTTTGTTTGTCTGAAGATGGAACTACTCTCTTTATTTTTTCACTTGAAATCAAGTCTACGAAGATTATTCAGATTTTATTTTGTTGTTAGTTTTGTTGGCAACTTTTTGCTTGTGTTTCCTTTTCCCTTTGCCATTTTATAATGTACTGTCCCCTTTTGGTTTATATTTGTAAATAAAATTCTCTATTTGCTATTAAAAAAAATATAGTTAGATCTTATGAATTGATAGTAAACAGTTTATAACCAATTAATCTCAATTAATTTATAAGGTAGGGAAAATTTCCCATTTTGGTCCTCCAACTAAATTTGATGTTAAAATCATCAGTCTATGTGCCTTCATCATTTGTCATTGATTTGTTAATCCTACTTGTAAGAAAGTTTATTTCATTTTGATCTGTAACAGAGATAAAATTTAAGTAGTATATATTTTAACTAATGTTTTAAATAAGGTTAAATCCATCTTAATTAGATAAGAGGTAATATATTAAACAAAAATTGTAGTTTTATTGTTTACAAAAAAAAATTAGGTAAAACAGTTGTTCTCTTTTATATTAAATCTTAAGTAACTTCAATTCTATTTATCATATAAAAATTTGATTTGGTTGATATAACGAATGTTGATAATTTATTTAATTATGTATGTTCTTTTAGCTTTATGGATAAAGAATTTGTAATGAACAAAATTGAATCCTAACTTAATTCAAGTATATTTGAATAATGAGTTCGAGGACAACATTTTCTTTTGTCTTCCTATTATATTTGAATTCTAAGTAATTGTAATTATGCAGTTCATGGTATTAATATAGCTGCCTTTCGTGAATATGTATTATATTTATTCACTTTCATATGTATGCCAATATCATAAAGTTAAATGCTTTGGAATTTTTTTGACATAGTTAATAACAGTCTGAGCATATTCAATTATTATTGGCTTGAGACATCTCTCATTTAATATAGTTTTGCTTGAAGATAGTATTATCCATGTTATAGTTTCACTTTCTTTCTTGCAAAATACCATCTACTTATATTATCTAAACAAGTTTCGTATGTCTAGATGGATAATAACAATTGTTCAGACGATAGTATGGAGAACATTGATGCTTATGTTAGCATTCAAGTACTTGTATCTTTTATCTTCCAAGCATGTGATATGCTTATGGTCTTCATCCATGCTGCACTAGAGCAACATCGTCATGCAAGAGGCCCTTTGATAAGGGAACCAAATCCATACTTGGAACAAATTGAGTACATCAATACGTTGGTGCGAGATAGTGACCGAAAATGCATAAATCAATTATGCATGGATAGACGTACGTTTATTCAATTATGCTTGCGTTTACAAAGTATTGGCGTGTCCCATTCCTATCTATTTCATTAGAGGAGAAAGTTGTCATGTTTTTATATGTTATCTCTTACCATTTAAAAAATAGAAAGGTCAAGTTTGATTTTAAACGTTCAGGTGAAACCGTTAGTAAATATTTCAATGAAATTCTAAATGGGATGCTAAGACTTCAAGCTGTCCTACTTAATTCACTGGAGCCAATAACTGCAAACTCAACAGATAATAGGTGGCGATGGTTTCAGTTATCCTAATGTTCAATAATTGTTGTCAACTATCACCTAACTACTATTGTCTTGTATTAATATCTAAAAACTATTTGTGAACTGCTAGAATTGCTTGAGGGCACTAGATGAGACATATATTAAGGTTCGTGTAAGAGTTACAGATCAGCCTAGGTATAGGACAAAAAAAAAAAGAGATACAACAACCAATGTGCTTGGGGTCTGTTCCCCAGATATGCAGTTTATATACATTCTACCAGGATAAGAAGGGTCTGCTGCTAATTCTAGAGTACTGAGAGATACTGTCACTAGAGGTAATGGACTTAGAGTGCCCACTGGTATGCATATATATATCTATTTAATGTAATTTACTGAAAATTATTGAAACCTAGTAGGCTAAATATAGGTATCAACTTATTAGGTTATTACTACTTAGTTGATGCTGGATATACCAACGGTCAAGGATTCTTAGCACCATATCGAGGCCAATGTTATTACTTGTCCCTAGGCGACAAGGTGGTTTCCTAACAAGTCTTGAAGAATTTTTTAACATGAAGCATTCTGCAGCTCACAATGTGATTGAACGATGTTTTGAGTTGCTTAAATTGAGGTGGGTGATTCTTAGAAGCCATTCTTTTTTTCTCATTTGCACTCAAGGTCGAGTCATTACTGCCTGCTGCTTGCTCTATAATCTTATCAGACAATCTATGGCCATTGACTTTATAGAAGCTAAATTTGATACAACTCCGGCTTGAAAAGATTTTAGGGACGAATATATTACCACAGTTGAACCGTTCGATCGTTGGACTGACTAGCAAGACACTTTAGCTGTGTAAATGTATCTTGAGTGGTTAGCTAATAAAGAGCAGAGCTAGGCATCTTGACGAAGATTTTGTCGATGTACTTAAATATTTAGTATGTAAGATAAAAATATGCTAATTGTAAACAAGGAATGCTTCTTTGTATTATGAATGAAGCTATCGTATATACGTATAATTTGTATAAATCTATTTACATTTGGGAGTATTTTTTGGTATTAATATGTTACACTTGTCTCATATTGTTCGTATCATTGCATTTAAAATCTGTCTAAATTTATTACATAATAAAGAGGTATGGCTAGTGCAGGAAGTTCAAAGGGAAAAAGCAAGGCTGACACCTCAAAGTCAAGAAGAGTATGGTTGAAAAGAGAGGAAAAATACCTGATTGGAGTGATGAAAGAACTTCTTACTCTCCAATAGTGGCAAGATAATGGACAGTTCAGGCATGGGTTTCTCCAAGAGTTAGAGAAACACATTATGCAGGCCTTTCTAGGGACGGACTTACGTGTTTCCCCGCATATCGAGTTGAAATTAAAGCTGTGGAAAAAAAAATATAATACCCTCGTCACCATGATGAGGACAAGCAACTTTAGATGAAACGATACCGAAAAAATGATTAAGGTAGATAGCGATGAAGTATGGGAGAACTATGTTAAGGTGCATATAGCTATTTGTAACTATTTATATTTAGAGTAATTACTTACACATATTAATATTTGTTTAATTTGGTATTATAGAGAGACCCTGATGCGAAGCAGATGCATAATAAGTCTTTCCCATACTATGAAGATTGGTGTACACTTTTCAGATATAAAAGAGCCACAGGCGACCTAGCGGAAAGGCCCGCTGATGCAGTTATAGCGTTCGCATTGGAGGAATATGAAGGAAATTATGTGACTGAAGGACCACCATTAGAGGGTGATTCTTCGCCAACCCAATGGATACTTCCCAGTCTGTAATTGAAAACTCTTCAAATGAGAGAGGAGGGCAATCAAGTTTCGAGCGTAAGTGACGTAGGAATGATGGAGTCTCTCAGGGACTAGCAGATATGGCTGAGACTTTTGGAAAATTCTTCACAGAAACTAATGCTACCATGTCGAACATTATCTAGCACAACAGGTACCGTCAAGACGTTAGGAAGGCTAGGCAGAGGGTCAATGGAGAACTTTTAAAACTACTTCTTGATAGGACCGAATGCTTCCGAGCGGCATCGCTAATTTTGAGTGATGCTCAATGACTTAACCTATTTTTAAGCCTGTCGGAGGACAATCAAATTGAGTGGGTGCACCTATTGCTTGGTGAGTACCTGTGAATGATGGTTGTACATGTGAACGTTATTGGTGATGGTTGTTCGTAGTAGCTACTTTAAACCTAGACCTCTTTAATTTCCTTTGCTAGACAATGTGATTCAAACTTATTTAATTGTGTTCTTAATTTATTTATATTGCAAACTTATGTAGAACATAATTATAACCATGTATACAATATTATTTATTACACTCAGACTTATGATCATGTTCTCAAAAGAATGTCAGGCAAATAGAAGTACTATGTTGTCGTTGTTGGTCGCCAGCAAGGCATTTACACATCTTGGGATGACTGTAGTGCAGAAGTGTTAGGCTATTCAAGCTCTAAATATCAGAAATACCCAACTAGAGAAGCCGCTGAGGTAGCGTTGGCATAGTTCATAAATAGGAACTAGGACATTCAAGCTCAGTTTGTTGCTCATTCAGATGTTACACGTCATGCATCGACGTCATATGCAAGACTATCACTTCCCTCTTCTTATGTTAGGAGGGTCGGCTAGTTCCATTTAAGCTCATGCTTGATTGGAGTTTTACTATAAGTCATGTTCTTCCTTGTTTTTAAATTAATGTCTCAACAGAGTTCCTTTTTTTTTTTTTTTTTTTTTGTTCTTAATATTACGTGGATGCTTACTTCAGTATTTTCTCTTATTTTTATTATATGGATGCTAAGTTTTTGTACTTGAAATTACTAATATCTTGGTAGTTGACTGATGGTAATGTATGTGGTGGTTTTGTGTTATGGAAAAATTATGTTCTAGAGAACTTGCAGAGAATAAATTGCGTCAGAAATACCTAGGCTTATTTGTTGGACTGAAATTTTACAGTGCCTATGAGTATTTTTGTTTTTATAGGTTGAATTTTCCTTTATATGGTATTGTTATGACTTTCCCCATTTTTCATGGTAAGTCAAAATTCTTACAAATTTTGGACTGCATATGTAGTTTGTTTTGTCATCCAGATCTATCCTTTTTTTAAATAGAAATGGTGCTGATGTGGCTAAGCATTGTGTGCCAACAATTCCTACTAAAAGGTTCAAGGAATTTTATCTAATACTCATCTTGTTTAATCATATTCTCTCAATGTTGTTTGCTTTCCACTGTGCCTGAGCTAATTTTATTTATTTGCAAATTTATTCTATATTCCTTCCCTAATATTAGGGAATAGCGTATATTAGTTCTAAAAGATGCTATTTTGGGTGTTCCATATCACTGAGAAGGGAATTAGTTGTTTTGAGCTTCTTATTCGTGGTGCAATCACGAGGAGCCTCTGCAAGTGTGGTTTTGGTGCAGTCAAAAGTTAGTGGCACTGATCACATTCGCTACTCAAGTAATTCTGGTCATGAAACTATGTCAAGGGTTGGAGATTGCTAGACAAAGATCTATTCTGCAATGCCCCCTCAAAGATTGCTATGTGAACCATTACTTCGTGATGGAAGATGACAAAAATCATTTTCTGAACTGGATCGTCCATTAGGTATACTCTTCTTTGAATGTTGCTTTTAAATTTTTGTGCTGAATATTGTTCTATAAAATACTTAAAAGAAAGTTCCTTTATGGTATTTTTGGTTGATGCTCCATCAAATAGTCATTCTTTGTACTATTTCACAGATTAGTCGTCTTTGAAACATTTAATATTTGCTACCCTTACCTTTTGCCTATTGAAAGATTTTGGCGCAGTGAATTCTTAAAGCCATTTGATAATCGACCGTACTTTTTTGCACTGATTCATAACCCATGTATTCTTACAGGCCTTTTAATGTCCTTCAAATCAATAAAGCGAATGTCCAGATGATTTCACAAGGAGCATCTAAGGTTTTTTTTTCCATACATATGTGCAACCATGCACTGCTAAACAATGTGAAGAAACTATTACTGAAGTTTGGGTGATTTCCTTTATTTAGTTGGTAGAATGTTAGATCAAGCCTCGGTGATGCAACATACAAAAGCATTACAGTGGACTATTTTGATTTGGTGGAGTTTTTCAAAAGCATGGACTTGTCAACAGAGCACAAAGTTCTGGACCTAAAGAACAGAATTGAGCTTGTATTGTGATTTGGAAGAGGAAGATACACCACAAGGATGGGAAGTTTTCTTAGGGTTCAGACATCAGCTTGGAGAAGATAGAGCTCTTTGAAGAAAGAGCAGAGACCATCTTGCTCCTCGTCAAGAAGAGATTTCTAGGGCTCCCTCAATCTTCACTCGACATAAGCAAAATTCAATACAATCGAGTATGCTGCCATTGTCATTATGAATTTGGAACTACTTTGACCATTTACCATTACTTTCTTGCATCAATCGTTTAATATATGTTCATGGCATGATTGCAAACAAAATAAATTTTTTTTTCACGCTTTAGTTGACTGTTGTCTATGAATATAAATGTTGGTTCTACAACATTAGTCAACTAAGTAATGTCATTGTTGAAGTTGGAAAGATGTCTTTCCATCTCTATAAGGTAATATTCTTAGGAAATATATGTTTGCTAATTATATGTAAGTTCCTTTAATAGTTTTATTCTCTCAGGTGTAATTGCTTTGATTCCTACTCTTATATTTTATATTCTAATCAGTAAGTTATTGAGAGGGGAGATATGAGGGCAATTCATGATTTGCAAAAATATATGGCAGAAACTATGTCAAGGGTTTAATTGATCATTTGGTATTCCAACAAATGGCAGTTGTGCTAATGTGCTAGATCTGATTTGAAATTTAAAAAAAAAATTACAGATCCCAGAATTTGAGTGTCACCTCATGTCATGATAAGGTCCTGGGCTCCATCCAATAGAAATACATGCACATCTGATATCCATTTTGTGGACATTATTAAGTTTAAGTCTCTAGATCTATTACCTGAGTTGGACTTGGATATGGTGAGTAAGTGGATAATTGAGTATACAAAACTGATACAATTTTTAGATTCTATAAGGAGTAAGATATCTACATGAGTAGAATTCTTTGGTTTATTACTTCTAATAGAAGCTACAAATTAACCACATTTTACAGTTACGAACTTGTGAATGAAACAGTTGCAAATAGATTTTATTGGTCAATTTTGAGGTTTACAAGCCAAGAAACTTTGTGGGGGCTTTGAAATCATGGTTATTTGATCTTTGAAAATTTAGTTTTACACAGTAAAACAGTGACCTGTAGGAAAGTGCTAGAGAACTTTACTCAAGACGTGACTTTTCAAGTATTCTGAATTTAGTTTTTAGTTACAAATGGTTCATTTTATTTATTGGCAATAGATCCTTAATAAGTTTCCGGGATAGTATTTGGTGAAGTTCCACTATTCTATTGTTGCATGCTTAAAGTGTCATACTGGATAACGTAGTGTTGTCAGGTAATTAATTAGAGACTTTTTTTGGGTTTTGCGGCGATTTTGCATAATATTTAAGAGAATGCTGTCGATGGAAAACAAATTAAGGGAATACGGTTAATGAAAAACCGCGATCTCAAAACGCAGTTATTAAAACTTTAGAAATGAAAAATCGCGTTTTCAAAATGCGGTTGTGTGGCAATACTCGCGCTTTCAGAGCGCGGTTAATCAACTGCTAAAGACGGGACTGTTTTTTTTGGTGTAACGCCATGAATCTCGCAGTCTATTTCGAGCAACGCAACAAATGTACGATGGCTGCCTTTCCTAAAATGCCCCCAAAAGTGCATTTAAATACAAGGGCTATGCTATGATGGCACAATTGCCATCTGGGTATCTTTGTGATCTGATCAATTTCTTTGAAGAGATTCAGCCGAAGGTTAGGGGATGTTTGAAAGAAAAAATTTTGCAACAATTAATTTAATATAAAGATAATATATATTAAAATTTAATTAAAAAAAGTACAAAAAAGTAATTAAAATTTAATAGGCGAAATAGGCTCTAAAAATGGTAAGAAAAGTAAGATATTTTTAATATCTTTTATTTTACCCAAAAGTATGATTAATGTGTCGTTACACCAACAAAAAAAAATAATTTTTATACAAATTTTTTCTAATTTTTTTCACTTAATACAAAATCAATTTTTATCGAATTCCTCTAAGTTTTACTAATTTTCTTTAATTTGTACAAATTTTTAGCAAATATCTAACTGCCGAATAAAAATATCAGAATTTAGTGACTTTTTGAATATAATAAAAAAATTATAAATTTTTACCCAATATTTACTGGCTATGGTTGGTTTTTTTTATTTTTTTAACGTATCACTACTAAAATCTCATCAATTATATTTATTCATGTATTTAACATTTTTTATTTTACCCAAAAGTATGATTAATGTGTCGTTGTACCAAAAAAAAAAATA
>JAVXUM010142039.1:0-17262 GCA_035590655.1 Pouteria glomerata | reverse complement strand
TCTCATGTAACATTAACATCAATACTCAATCATTAGAATGCAATTAAGATGATTTCAAGGTGGTTCTTAGGTAACAAAACCAACCCAAGCAATACACCATGAGGAAGACCAAGACATAAGAATACCCAACCTACCGTCCGGACGCCCCCTGCTCCCGTTCAGACGGCAGTGACCAGGGGCCAAAAACCAAGCCTTGCCGTCCGGACGCCCCCTGCTCCCGTCCGGACGACAGTAAGGGAAGATCTTCGAACTCCCCAGCCCGTCCGGACTCTAAAACCTCTTGTCCGGATGGTAGGCCAAATTCCACCAAAAATCCTAAGTTTTCTAGCTTACGTTTAAGGTTCTCAACCACCTTCCTCACTAGGGTTTTACTCATCCCATCAACCCTCAACAACCTAATTTAATGGTGAACCAAACTTCTTTTTCTTCTCCCCCTTATTCCACCTTCAAGGCCACACTAATACATGTCAATTGGAAAGAGAGTTCAAGAACTTTCTCCAACCTCACAACCAGCACATGTGCCTCTTCTAAACTTCTAAACCAACATCACCACACACTCCTATCTTTTATGTGAAGCAAGGAAGGGGAATAAAAGGGTTTAACATATCTCCATGGAAAGAAGAGTGATTCCACATCTCCACTAACCAAAAACAAACAAAAAGTGAAGAATAAATAACATATGCAAAGCTAGCAAGTTCTCTACACCAAGTCATGATTCTCCCAACTTTTCACCATAATAATCAACTTCAAAAAAAGGAGAAGAAGAGTTCAGGGTATGTATACTAAGAGGAGTTCCCTACCTCAATTTCAAGCTTCAATCTTCAAGAACTCTTTAAGATGACTTCTCGTTCCTCTTTCTTCAAGCTAGCACCAAGGTCCCCTAGCTTCAAACACTTGATCTCTTCTTGGATCTCTTCTTGAATCTCTTCTTCCTTTCTTCTTCTTTCTCCTTTCCTTCAATTCTCTTCAAGTTCACTTTCAAGCTCTCAAACTCTCTTCAATGGCCGAAGGTTTCTTCTCTTCAAATTTTCTCTCAAGCCCCCAAGCTCTCTTAGATATTTTGCTTATTATTTAATCTTTTCACCAACTAAATATACATATATATATCTATATTCAATCACAATGGCCGGTCAAGACTCTCCCCAACCACAAATTCAACAATACATATATGTATATATGCTTATAAGTCTCTATGCATTAAACCAAAGGGTCCCACCATTTAAATGCAAATTTGACTTGCATAAACCAACAAAACAAATGGAATGGAAGCCCTAATGCCCGGCCATTCCTCTCTTCCTCCATCTTTCTCACAATACATATACATATATATGTATAAAGCCTTCCCAAGCATTTACTAGGGGTCCCACCACATTTTTAATGCAATTCTTGACTTATGCTAAACAACAAACAACCAAAGTGGAAGCTTTCCTCCCTTGGCCGGCCATTCCTCCTTCCCTTAACCATTTTTGCCTTATTATTATATATATCTATCCTATGTGGAGGTCAAAGAGTCAAGGTTCCATTTCATTGGTCACCAACCAATTTGCATGGTCAAAGTGGATGCAAAATTCTTACCTTGGCCGGATTTCTCCTTCCTTCCCTATTCTCAAGTCTTCATGCATTATTTTACCACTTCTCCTTTATTAAAACATCACATGCACCTATCTACACTCATGCACAAGCAAAAGCATGATCATGCACTAGCCAAACCATTCATGAAAAATGCCAAGACTTAGAAAACTTTTGAAGTTCAAGATCTTTTCCCACAATAGCTCTAATCTCATTTTCTACCAAAAACATCCTTTATGCTTCTCATTCATACCAAAGGGGAGGGTATCACAGAACGTGCCATGCAAGAATTGCTCACTTTGAGTTCATTAAGTCTTTCAATGGTTGTAACTTGGCCAAGGGAGTTGGGTAGACAATAAAAGGAATGGAAATTCAAAGTGCATGTTTAGGACAAATAAAAAAGTGCAAAGAACACACTCCACCCAACTCTCCTCCTTTCAATACCCTTTTAACAACAATGAAGCTTTATTTATACTATATAATATTTTCTCATTTTTTTTTTTTTTTTTAACTATGAGACAACAACAATGATCACTTAACAAAAGCAAGTGATGTCCGAAATATATAAATTCTATTTTTTTTCTTTTTTATGTTTTTATTTTTTTATTTTTATTTTTTTTTTTTTGGAAATGAATTTCTTCTTCCTTAACCTTATCTCTCCATTTTTTTTTTTTTTGAAAACTTATTTGTTTTTCTCTGATAAAAACATGTTGTAGTTCATTAAGAACTAGAGTTTAAGGATCAGTTATAAATTAAAAAGAAATATTTTTATTTTGTAAATAGAATAAATTCCTAAAAAATCTATCCTAGTAATAGGCATAATTTCCCTAAAGAATGAGTGCCTAATATTACATGTTACAAAAGATTTTTCACTAGTAGAATTGAATTAGGAATGCATATATTATCCACACAATTATTAACATTAGACAATTTATAATTAATATGCAATTTATTATTGCTGGTAGAAGTAAAGGTTTGAACGACTTTTTCAAAATATTGAGTTGGAATTAACCCTTCATTTACGCAATTTATATTTGCTTCACTAGCTATTAAGGCTGTTAAATTATTTATGACAAAATTATTATTAATCATAAGTTTAATTTTAACATACTATTTTTGCATAGTTATTTCCTTAATCATGTTGACTAAGTACGGTTCTGAGGATAAACTAGATTTACCCTTTTCTAAATTTTCAACTCTATTTTTGAGACTTAAATTCTCAGTTTTTAAAACACTATCTCAGTTTTTAACTCATTTATTTCTCTTTTTAAATCCTGAATAGTAACAGGTTGACTAGTTTGACCTTGATTCAAATGTTTATATACTTCTTTCATACTATATATGTTTGGACCTGAACTCTTAGGAGTTTCATACTACAAGCAGGATTCTAAATCCTTTTTTCTCAATTCTAAGTTTGTAACCTTGGAGGCTAATTGCAAAAGATCCTCTTGATCTCGTGCTAGGACGTTAATATTAAGTCTTTGTATGGCTACTAAAGCTCTTTCTATGTCACTTTCTTCTTGATAGTGACATGGCCTTGTAGGGGAATGCCTTATAGGGGAATGTAGCTCATTAAATGAGTCACTAGAGAAATCCATTTTGAAAATATAATTATCATCACCTAATTCCCTTTCTTCATTCGAAGGAGTGTTAGGATTCAGGACTAACTTAAAGATAGTCTATTTAGCTTTATCATCTATTTGAAGCTCTTGAATTTTCTTCTTAAGAAGACATTTATTCGCATAGTGACCTAACTTTTCACATTTTAAACATTTCACCTCTTTTTTAGGTGACTTCTTAAACTGAGATTTCGATCTCTTCTTATATAAGAGACTTTTGGGATAGGAAAATTTTCTCTTTTTGACATACTTCATTCTAGGAGAAACTAAAGTCCTATGTCGAGACTCAATTTTATGCCTCGTATGAGATTTAAGGATATCAAATACAAATTGATCATAGAAGTATCCTAAATTCTTCTTTTCAAACATTTGTTGTTTTTTAATTTGGCTTTTCAATTTAATATCATTACAAAGTGCCAGACTTTCTTGTTCACAAGCACTCATATGATTGCCATACGTTAGCTGGGAGTAAAGTATATTAACTCCATCATTCTTATCTCTTAGAGTCTTTTTGACTCTTTTACTAAAAATGTAAGGTAAACCATCTAAGAACTTAGATTTTCAATTATCTGAGCTAGCGTCCACTAGCTGGGTTACCCTAGCTAAGAAAGTATCTTTATACCACCTATAACGGGATAAAGTCGGACGCTTCAAATTTTGTAATAAGGTCCTAACCTTTTCACTATTATTAATGATCTGACCAGTACAATGATCCAATATAAAGTAGATTAAAGTGTAAACTACAACAGAACTAGAAGTTCCTTTAGTCTTAATGACTGTTTCAGTGGAGGGTACTACCTTCGTAGTTTCTAAAATGGAAATTCTTTGGTCCCACTAACCAAGAAGAGTTCCTTGGAATCCAACAATAAGGTTCTTGGCAACCTATTTATCACTAATATTGTTTGCCTTTTGAACTTTGGCAAACAAGAGCATCTTATGACACATCTCATGGATGAGCTTATTAGATAAGCCATCTACTGACCAAGTATAGCCAATCTTAGCATGGTAAGACTGCTGATGTGAATCAAGCTATTCTTTTATAAGAACATCAACGGGTTTAGGGTGAGTATAATAATAATTCTCTAAAGGTTGAGGATTAAACCTTAAAAGTACATCAGTAGCTAATTTTCTCATTTTTGCTCCTATTTTGTGAACTTTGAAATCCAGAGCAAATTGTGCTTAAAAATCTTCAAGATCTTCCTCAAGGATTTCTGACTTATAAAGAGTCTCCAATTTAAGAGAAACAAATTTCTCGTTAAAATTTTCTATAATATGCTTAATAGTTAATTCAAGATTTTTGAATCCTTCTACGACATTTATAGGAGGTTTAATAATTGGCTCTTTCAAAGGCTCAATATAAGATTTTTCTTTAGGAAAAACTTCAATTTTTTCTTGAATTTCTTGTAAAGATTTTTCTATTATGTTTAATTGACGTCCAATAGCTTGCATAAAAACATTATTATAATTTAACTATTTATAAAGTAGTTGCAAATCTTTCATGCCAATAGCAACCTTGTCTACCATAGAGATAGGTTTTATAAAAGCGGTAGCATCAACATTTTGATTTAAAATCAAAACTTCTGAGGGTGGATGAACTGATTTTATAATTTGTCCATTTTTTGTTGTCAATTCTTTTCCTAAAACATTTATTTGATTTTGCTGTTCTTAAATATAATAATTAAAAAACTAGGGTACAAAATATATTATTTTGTTTTGTCTTTCTATTTTAGAAAGATATTCAGTTTTATAAAATTGTTGTTGGTTCTTATCAAATTTTGAAAAGTACCATTTTCTGAAGTTCTCATTTTGAGGATTTACTAAATCATTATTAAGGTGAATTCTTGAAGAACTACCTGGAGTCAAGTCTAGCTTAGTTTCTAGACTAAGAGTTTCTATATAATATCTAGACATGGAAACTCATTTCTAATGTTGTAGGAGAAGTTCTCCTTTGAGGAGCTTCTTGCTCCTGATACACTCCTCTAGGTATCTGGGAATTTGAAATTTTGATTCCTTGAATTTCACTTTCTAAGTCTCCATTAGGCTCAGAATGGGGTATTGACACTCTGTATAGAGGTTGACTTATCTCTGACCTAGAATCTTTAGATCTAGAGTCTATTCTAGAGTCTAGAGATGATCTAGCAAGTAAATATCAAATACGATTTTAAGGGGAAAAGCTTATTTCTATGTCTCCTGAAGTGTGCTGGACAATTTGATCTACTTGTTCTAGAAGTGGCCATCTTGGAGGTACTGCTTGGGGCAAAGTCCAATGGGAAGGAAAATTAATTTCATCCCATTTTAGCATCCTATTGGTTACTATATTCGAAGAGAGTAGATTAGTCGCTATTAAGACTATTTGACCAAAATGATCAATTTTCTTAACATTGGGACATAAGGTCTTTAATACGTTGAAAATAGATTATGGCTATAGTTTCAGATCCTTTAAGAAAATTATATCTATGTGACTGGACTTTCAAAATTAGAACTTGATCTATGTTTTTATCGGTTATATTCAAACTTAGATTTGGGTAAGCATTAAAAAATACTGGTTCATAGCGTAAACTTGTTTGAATCACTCTCATAAGTGATTCTTTCCAATCCCTACATCGAGCATCTCTAAGACTAGTAAGGGTGGATGCATTTAATCCTAGGAGAGTCAGGGACTTAAAAGCAACCTTAACTAATCCTATGTGAATATAATTATATTTTCCAAAATAGGTTTAGAGGTTTTCTTTAGTAAGAAGTTCTATGGTTTTTTCAGACTAATCCATAGTGACCGTCTACTCTATGGTCTTGACAGAAATTCCATGTCTGTCATATTTTTCTAGAAAACCTATTCTATAGATTTCTGTAGAAGCCACCTTAAGGATAGTCCATCTATTTAATTCCTGCAATTGATTAGGAAAGTCCACCAAATTGGCATTGTTAGTGGTAGCATTAAATCTACTAGTAGAGCTAGAGGCTCGAGAAGAGGCACGACTTAGCATAGTTGAAAGGATTACTAAAGTGTTAAGGTATAAAATAAAATTTCTATTGCCTATGCTTAATTTTTTATTTATCCGTTCTTTTACTAGTTTTTCTAAATTTCTTACTCGCCTGTCAATGATTTACGTTAAGGGTGTCTCTGGCTTACCCGCTTGTACTTTTACTACGCGACTTTGGTGCGATCCATAAGAAATTTAGAAAGAATAAGAGAACAATAATAAAGAAAACATAAATAAAAGAAATAATATTTTATATCTTCATACCTTAGCAATTAGTAGTTTAAAACTACATCAACTTGGCTCTGATACCAAATTTAATCAAGATCAAATAAAAAAATCAGATAAGCAAAGGCATGGAAATATTATTTATTGCTCAGAAGGATTTTTACAAAAGGTTACAAAAAGTTTATATCGGGAAAAAAAGAGCAATCAGAAGCATGCTCGAGCAAGAGTCAGGCAATCCCTTTAAATGGAAAAGAAAACACATTGTTTGAAATTCTAAACAACAATTTGAAATCTGAAATTATTACAAAGGAAAAATACAAATTATAATCAATTCCTTTCTGGTGGCGTGTAATTGAATAGTGCAGTCGGTCGGCTAAATAAAGTGGCAAGTCTTTTAGACTTTAATAAAGGCATCGAAAGGTTTTCTAAACTTTTGTGAAGCTAGCTTATTGACAGTAACTTAAGGGACCCTTATGAGTTAGCAAGGAATCCTAGCACATGGGCGGCCAACTTTGGGTGGACAACTGTCCATGATTCCTATTTTGTTTTTCCCTTGCTTTCATCTTTTCTTAGCATTTTAATAGCTGCTTCCAGAACATTTTCTGGATGGACTGGGTTATCATTTAGATTTTGAGCCTCACCCGCTAATATTGGGTCATCTGAATGTCAAGATCGGGTGAAACAAGTATCCACGAACATATGTTTCCCAAAGTCATAAGTATTTTTGAATTCAGCTTCAAGAAATTGTAGGCATTTAGCCATAATTTCTTGTTCTGTAGCATTAGGATATCTCCTCTTGAGGCTTAGTCTGAGCTGTGACATATTATCAGACTTAGATTCTGACAATTCTTCTTGAGAAGATTTAGTTGTGTGTGTAGCTGTAGTCTGTTTGATCTTAAATATCAGTCTGATAATTCAATTTGCTTCCACCATTGAAAATGGAAGGTTCTAACAAGTGTAGGAATGCCTAAGTCATCCTGTTTAATGTTCAATCCTCATTTTTAGATCGAAGGGATATTAAATTTGGCCCAATAATAGAAATAGGTTGTCCTTTATATGATTTCTTATTTAAGTCACTAAAAATTAGATATACTTCAACCCAAGAGTCATAGAGATCTTGGACTTGTTTAGGCATTAAAGAAAAAGCTGGCCCAAAATTCTTCCACCATTTATAAAACCATCGAGGAACAATTTTTGTATTTTTAAAAAATTCTTCTTGGATCATAAAGAGCTAATAGTGTTTTCTTTTAGAATTTTCATAGTAGAATGTATATTTCCACGTATTTATATAATCCCAAAAATTAAAAAAAAAATACTCTTGAGAATCATGAGTAATTCTTAATTTTTGGGTTTTGATAGGGTCATTACGCCAATCAATAAGTGTATAAACTTTTGAAACAAAGCATTAACTATAATTAATTTGATCAAAAACTCTATTATTATTATAAAAGTGGCGTATTTCCATAGACCTTGTTGAAGTGAACATAGCCTCACAGATGTACCAGTATTTGTATTCTGGTACAGAATATCAAAATCAGTCCAAATACCTTTGCTTTAGATACCATGGTTCATTGAGCCATTGATCAGCTTCCTCATTGATAGTCAAGATGGGCCGATATGTGGGCTCACCTTATAGATAGGTTGGGCTTGCAACGCTTGAGCTACTATTTGTTTAGGCTTAGATCCTAAAGAAAAAGAGGCATTTGCTTCCTCTTTAGACTTTTGCAGATAGGCTGCTAAGTATGAATCTCTTTTAGCAGCAAATTCCTTAAGATCCACCACATGATGTGCATCTTATTCATCACCCAAATATTGAAATGGGTTTGTTTTTGGACCTAGGATTCCGATTGTATTTTGGTTGGTCCAAAAACTTAAGGTTGCATTGATCTTATTCGATCATCCTCCTCCTTTGGAAAAGGGCTTAGATTCCCTTCTTTGTCATCTTAGAGAGGTCATTAAGAACGCCGTAATAATTTACGAGTTAAAAAATCAGGCAGAGAATTAGATTCTCCCTTCATATATTCAATTGTAAAATCAAAACAACTCAATTGTGCTTGCCAACCAGCATAGATCTATTTGGATATAAGGTTTTTTAACATCTTTTTCAAGAATATATTTGACTGCTTTACAATCAATGTGTAAGAAAAAAGGCTGATTTAATAAATCATCTTGAAATTTTGTAATGTATTTTACAACAGCCAACATTTATCTTTTAATAGTCACATATTTCGACTAAGTCTGGTTCTATTTTCCAGGGTATACCTCACAAGATATTCCTTATGGGTATCCAGATGGCGCTGTTTTAAAATACCGCCATACTAATATTACTGGCATCCATTTCCACAATCTTAAACCATTTATGATTTATAAGATTGAGGCAAGGCAAGTTTTGAACTTTTGCCTTGATAGTTTGCACAACTTCTGTATGTGCATCAGTCTAAGGACTATTAACTTGATTCATAGATAATCAGTTGTATAAGATGGCTGCATCGGCTGCCAAATTTTTATAATAGTCTGAAACATAATTCAGACTATCCAAAAACCTTTGTAACTGCTTATTATCAGTTATTTCATCTGGGAATTTTCAAGCAAATTCAATACTTCGAATAATTGAAACAATTTGTCCATGGTGGATCGTATAAGCCAAAAATCGAATTTGAGTTTGGAAAAGTTTCATTTTTAGATAAGATATTACTAATCAATTATATTTTATAATATCTTTGAAGGTTTTTAAATGTTTAAAATGCTCTTTGAGGGTTTTGGAAAATACCAAAATATCATCGATATGTACCAAAATAAATTCGGTATAAGGGTTGAAAATATTATTCAAAATATTCTGAAATTTTAGAAGGAGCATTTTTCAAGCCAAATGGCATTACATTCCATTCACAGTGCCTAAAATGAACAGTAAAACCTGTCTTATAACAGTCCTTTTCGTGGATTTAGATTTGTCAATATCCAGATTTCAAATGAAATTTTGAAAATATGTTTGACTTATTCAATCAAGTTAACAAATCTTTTTTGTTGGGGATAGGGTAATGAATCTATTTCAAAAATTTATTGAGAGGTTTATAGTTTATGACTAATTGAGGAACCCCTCTTTCTTTCTCTGTTAATTATTAACATAAAAAGTAGTACAACTCTATAGAGAATGAGAGGAGCTTATTAACCCCTTTTGTAATAAAGATGCAATTTCTTTTTTACAAATTTTAAGATATTCTTGATTCATTTGAGCAGGTCTTATTTTCGTAGAAATATTTTTCTCATCAAAGTTATCTTCATATGGAAGAGAAACGATGTGTTGTTTTCTATTCCAAAAAGCATTAGGAATATCATAACAAATTTCTTCTTGAAACTGTTTTTCAAGTTTAAAAATCTTTTCTTTGAGAAAAGGTTCTTGTAAACGGTTTTCTAAATCAAGAAAATGGATTTCTTGATTTAAGTTAATTTAAGAAAATGGCATAAGTTAATTTAATGGTTTAAGTTTAATAATCAACAAGTTACAAGGTCCAAGAATTGCTTATCTCATCCAAGTACATATTGAACATAACCATTAATCAACTTATATTGGGGGACAGAGGAAAAAAAAAACCGACTTCTCATTTGTTGACGGTCAAGAAAGGGAAAGTGGAACCCTTTAGAGAGTAGGTTACAAGGTTTAATCGAGAGATGCTCGAGATCGATGAGGCTGAAACAAAGGTGGCACTTACAGCCTTTACGAGTGGCCTGAAGTCTAATAGATTAGCTTTCGTACTAGCAAAAAAACCACCAATTACAATGGTCAAGTTGATGGCTTGTGCTTAGAAGCATATGAAAGCCGAAAATGTAATGAAGGCACAGTGTGATACCGAAGCAAAAAGTTTACGCCTAAACAAAAAAAAAAAAATGGAGTGATTTGAAAGATATCAAGGGATCAAAATTCCCAAAAACCTTTGCGCCAAGAAATCGGGCAGATAAGATAAGATCTAGGTTTGTTGACCTGGCCAAGGATTTCACCCCCTTAAATATAAGGTTAAAACAGGTTTTCTATGCAATCAAAGATGATCCAGTCTTTAGATGGCCCAAATAGTTGAAGGCCCCGGCAGGCTCGAAGAACAAGTCCAGATATTATTTTTTCCACAAGGACCATGGCCATGATATGAAAGATTGCTTTGATCTCAAGAGCAGGAGAAGAAATAATAAAAAATGGTGAGTATAACAGGTTTATTTTGCAAGCCAAGGGTGAGGTAGGTAGAAAGGCTATAGGAGCCCAGCTCGAGAGAGCCCCACTAAGAGAAGTCCTAGTTGAGGGTAGCAAAACCAACACCCTATGAAAGAGAGTAGAGTTATCTCTGGGGGATTTGTAAGAGGAGGTGAATCCTCCACAATATGAAAAAGTATGCTCAGGAACTTAAAAGAGAATAGGAAGTAATGATAGCTAAGCAATCAACAAAAAAGACTAAGACAGAGTAGATCCCAATCAAATTTACAAAAAATAAAACAGCTGAGCTAAGCCACCCTGACAACGATCTTCTCATCATATCAACTATTGTGGCTAACTTCCAAACTTGGAAAATTTTGGTAGATAGTGAGAGCTCGGTTGATATCTTGTATTAGAAAGGCATTTGAAAATATAAACATTGGCAAGAAAAAACAACAACCAATTTTTTTTCTATAGTTGGCTTCGGAGGAGATCGGGTGATTCACTGAGTTCCATTACCCTCTAGTCACCTGGGGATTGAGCTTGAGTAAGTGACTAAGATGGTAACCCTTTTAGTGGTAGACTGCCCATCGGCTTGCAGTACCATTCTTGACAAGGGAACTTTGAGCTAGTTTAGGGCACTTACCTCTAATTACTACCTCTGAGTCAAGTTCCTAACCGAACATGGAATTGGCTGCACCAAGGGGAACCAAAGGGTAGCCTGAGAATGCTACATATCTTCCTTGAAAAGGGAAACCAACCAAGAGGCCCTGATTGTGGGAGCACTTGAAGTCCAAAATAAAGAAAAAGTAAAGAGAAGAGAGCCAACCGATGGCCTATAGGAAGTCATGATCAAAGATCCTAAGTTAAATAGAATAAGCAAAAGAGAAGAGTGTTCACCCCTGAACAGAATAAAGCAATTGCACAAAAAGTTAAGAAGCTGTTGAAGACTAAATTTATTAGGGAGGTCCACTGCCCCACATGGTTCTCTAATGTGTGGTCGTCCAATATAGTAATGGTTAAAAAATTGAATGACAAATGGCTTTGTGTGTGGATTCCACAGACCTAAACAAAATTTACCCGAAGAATAGCTTCCCTCTACTTGCCATTGACCTACTGGTGAACTCTACTATTGGCCACCAGGTACTTTCTTTTATAGATGCCATTTTAGGGTTACAACCAAATAAAGATGGCTGAACAAGACTAAGAGCACATGGCCTTTATCACTGACTAAGGTCTTTATTACTGTAAAGGTCATGCCGTTTAGTTTAAAGAATGTAGTGGCAACATACTAAAGACTGGTGAACCTAATGTTTAAGTTTCAAATTGAACAAAATGTAAAGGTCTATGTCGATGATATGTTAGTAAAAAGCAAACAGGCCACTGACCATGTGGCCAATCTAGAAGACACCTTCAATACTCTGAAGAAGTTTAGGATAAAGTTAAACCCTGCAAATTGCATATTTGGAGTGACATTTGAAAATTTTCCCAATTTTATAGTATCCAGCTAAGGTATCAAAGCAAACCTAGAGAAAGTCTAAGCCATCCTAAACATGTAAGCTCCAAGAAAGACCAAAGAAGTACAGAGGCTAGTAGGTAGGGTCATCGCGCTTAACAGGTTTTTCTCTAGATCAACAGAGAAATACCTACCATTCTTCAAGATCTTAAGAAAGACATTCGAATGGACGGATGAGTGTGAGTGGCCTTAACAGGTTTATCTCTAGATCAACAGAGAAATATGTACCATTCTTCAAGATCTTAAGAAAGACATTTGAATGGACGGATGAGTGTGAGTGGCCTTGCAGCAATTAAAGCACTACTTGGTAATAGTTTTCCTACTCGACAGAACTCCTCCTGAGGAAGAACTCTACCTTTACTAGATAGTCTCAAAGACATCAGTCAGTTTAGCATTGGTCAAAGAAGAAGATGAGGTATAAAAGCTAGTATATTACATGAGCAAAGCCCGTAGAAGAATAAAAGATCGGTATCCAAAGATAGAAATATTGGCTTTTGCCTTGTAACAGTAGCTTGGCAACTTTGGGCCCATTTTTAGGCACACATCATAGTGGTCATGATAGATAAGCCCCTAGAGAACATTATGCACAAGCTCGAGACCTAAGAAAGACTAGTTAAGTGGTCAATTTAGGTCAACTAGTTTGACATTCAATTCTGACCACGAGTAGCCATTAAGAGGCAGACATCTGGTAACTTTATTGTCGAATTTATAGCCTAGCCAAACTCCCAGCCGTAAGAGAAAGATCTTAACCAGACCTGGATCCTGAATGTAGATGGCTCATTGACCTAGGACACAAGTGGAATAGGTATTGTACAAACATCTCCTTAGGGACATAAAATTGAGTAGGCCTTATGTTTCAAATTTTTAGTTTCAAATAATGAGGTCGAGTACAAAGTTCTCATTATTGGCCTTCAGATCGCTCAGAGAATGGAGGTGGAGTAGGTGGCCATAAAGAGTGATTTTCAGCTAGTGGTAGAGCAAGTACAGGGCGAGTACAAGGCCAGAGAGAAAAACGTAATTGAATATTGTCAGATGGCCAAAGATTTGGCTAGAAAACTTTCTAAAGTAACTTTGGGAAGGGTACCCAAATTAGAGAATAAGGAAGTTGACTATTTAGCTAGAATAGTTTCCTTAAAAGAAAAGACCATGAAGTACTAATGGAAATACTTGATTCTTCAAGCATTTGAATGCCAGATGTACAACAAATTGGAATTGAAGCCCTTTGGGCTAAATCGATTAGAGACTACTTGGACACTGGGCTCCTACTCGAAGATCAGAATGTGTGAAGGAGAATATAATACCAAGCCCTAAGGTATATGTTGATCGACAGAGTCCTTTATAGAAGAGGTTACACTGCGCTACTGTTTAGATGTGCAAATGAAGACGAAGCAGCATACATTCTAAAGGAAATTCATGAAAGAATTTGTGAAAACCACTCAGGGTAGAAGATGTTAGCCAAAAAGGTCCTGTGAGCTGTATATTATTGGCCAACAATTGAAAATGATGAATAGAACTTGGTAAAAAGGTATGATAGATGCTAGCTAGAGATTTTCTAACATTTTGAGGTTATCGACACAAGTACTAACCCTAATTCGTAGCCCTTGGCTTTTTGCCTAGTGAAAAATCGACATCACGAGTCGTTTTTCTTTAAGCAAGGGCCAAAAGAAGTTTATTTTCGTGGCAATTTACTACTCTACTAAGTGGGTCGAAGCTAAAGCCTTGCCAAACATAACCGAGCATAACATGAAAAAATTTCTCTAACTAATCATAATTTGCAGAATTAGGATCCCAAGGGTGGTGTTATGCCCAAACCATCTTTTAAGGTGACCTACTGAACGAGGGGATAAAGGTGTCAATAATTAGGTTAGCTTTCTGCCAGACAGGTCTTTCAAAGCCAGATGTGTAGCCCTTCTCAATGTCTTTCACTATTCCAGTGTAACCAATAAGCAATGAGAATCTTTTTATTACATTTCTTCTTGATGATGTATCGCTAACAAAGTCTACATATTCCCTTATTGTGAACCCTAGTCTATCTCTGAACCTCTTTTATTTCGTTACTAAAACACAGCCCACTAAGCATCTGAAAGACAAGCTTCCTTCTTCAGCCTTGGTATCGTCTTAGTCCTCTGTCACTCTCTTTATTAAGGGAAACAATTTTTTCCTCTCTTTTCCTTCTGTTTTGAGTAGATTTGATGTCTTTTCCTCCATTCTTAATACTATGAATAGCCCGAAGGACGACTATTCAATAGGCTCTGTGGGTAACTTAACATTAGCCCCCACTACTTTTAGCCTAACCATTCCCAAGCCAATGGACAACAAGAGGTAACTAACATATTCCTCTTAAATATTACCAAGATAAGGCTCAAAAAAACAAAAAGGATATGGACAGATGAGCTCCTGAGTATACTCCGAGCTTATTGAACAACTAAAAGGACCTTTATGGGACATACCCTATTTTCTCTTGCCTTTGGGACAGAGGCAGTGATCCTAGTAGAGATCGATTTTCCTAGTTTAAGAATCGAGCTTTACGATCCAGAGGCAAATAATAATATAGATGTAGAGTTAGACTTACTGGAGAAGAAAAGATTGCAGATCGCAATCAAAGTTGTAGCCTATTAGCAAAAAATGAGACAATACCATAGCAAGAAAGTAAAGCCAAGAGAGTTTAGAATTCAGTATTTGGTACTAAAAAGGGTAAATCAGTCCACTAAGGATGCTCAAAAGGGAACTAGGGCCAAACCGAGAGGCGCCATATAAGATAGTAGCTTACACAAGGAAAGGGACCTACTGATTAAAGAATCCTAACAGAAAAACACTATCCCATTTATGGCATGTAGAACACTTGCGAATTTATTATGCAAAAAATGATTGCATTTCTTTTTTATGAACTATTAATAAATTATTTTAGAGATTTCAAAAATTTTACTTAACATTGATAAGACTCAGACGATGCTCGATTAGCCAGCCAGATTGCCCGCTTGGCTCATAGAGCCAAAGGAGCTAGGTGATGCTCGGTCGGTCCAAGAGGTCAATAGCTAGATCGCCTACTTGGCTTTATGAGCCAAAGGGGCCAGGCAATGCTCGATCGACCAAAGAGATCGACCAGTCAGATTACACACTTGGCTTACAAAGCCAAAAGGGCTAAATAATGCTCAGTCGACCAAAGAGATCGACCAACCCATGAAAACTAAAGGGTCATAGAATGTTCAAACGATCCAGGTGGTCGATTAGATAGACCATTAGTTTGACCACTCATGAAGCTGAGTAGATCAGATAATGCTTGACCAACCTAAAGAAGATAAATCAACCAAATTACCTATAAATATTTTTTTATCTGCTCGACTTTGTGAAAATAGACGAGGTCAGTAAAAGTTTGCTTGGTCCACATAAAAAAAAAAAAAAAAGAAAGAGAGTTAAGTATGAATTTTACTAATACAGATGAAATGAGAAGTATTATAGAAAGGAAAAGTGCTACAAAAATTTACTAAAAAAGTCTAAAGGAAAGAAGCTTTGCATGCAAGAGAGAAAAAGATAGCATAAAAAAGAGCAAGATCAACCTTGAGTGCCTTCTTCACGACCGACTTGAACTTGATTTGCTTTATCTTGATCCCTTTTTAACATGGTCGGAGATAGGAAATGTAACAGCTCAACCCAAAGCAGTAATTGTAGAAAAGTCAACATTGGGATAGAACTTAAAGGTTTCCTTTTTGGCATCCTCAAACCCCATCCTTATAGGTCTTAGCGAGCCTATCTTGGCATTCATCTCTATCTTTGAACTTATCAACGCCTTTAGACTTGAGCTTTGACATCTACCTTATAAGTTCAGTTTCCTACTAAATAGCTTCCTCAGTCTTTTTCGAGGCTTGCTCTTTTAAGTCTATTTTGACTACTAAAACTTTAGATAGGCTCTCCGCATTAGTGACCGCCTCATCCCTAGCAAGTAGAGCCTTCTCCCACTCAATTTCAACAAGTCAAAACTTAGCCCAGGCCTTCTTCAATTCCTTATTTAGTGACAACACCTTGGCAAAAAGATGTGCACTCTTTTTACATTTTTGGATATAGTCTTAATATAGCTCAATTTATCGATTGGACAAGTTGACTGTCCAAACCATGATCTCTAAACAAAAAATAAAATATCAATACAAAAGAAATTAGCAAAATAATACAAGCTGGGAAGTTATTACCTTTGTCAGGTCACAAGTAGTGTTCTTGATTAGCTGGGTCAAAGAATATCCCTAGATCTCACCAAGTCATCCAGCGTAACAATAGCTTTCATTCTTTTAATGGCTAAACCAAATTCATCAATGACATTTGATGGTTTGGTTAACCGAGCAGAGGAAGTGGGAATTACTTTGGCCATAGTCTAACTACCCGAAAGAATTAGAGAGAGGGGCGCATCTTTCTTAGGTATGTTTGGATCCAAGGGAGGCTCGACCTAAAGGTGTTCCTGGATTAGAGTTGAGATTAAATCGTTGTCCTTAAGATAGGTAGTTGAAACTTTCTCCTTCAAATGACCAAATCTAATCAACTTAGAACTCTTGGTAGGCCTTAATTCTCGAAGGCTTCTTGCTAGATCCCTTATGTTTATTCTTGTTGAATTTCATTTTCTGTGGCTAGACTATAGAAATCAGAAATAGCTATGTTATTTGCATTGAAGAAATAAACTAAGATTAGCAAAATTTAAAAAGATAAATATAACAACAACGAAAAACCCACTCCTCTCATGTTTTGACTCTAAGGCTTCCAAGGTCGGTTCAAGGCTAGGTTCTCTACTGTTACCAAAAGGCTGAAATGGTACGTAATGTATTTGTGAGCAAGCTGAGCTTTAGTTAAATAAAACAACAGCATTGGATCAGGGTTTTACTAACTACAAAGAAGATGATAGGAAGAGAAAAATAACTGAGCTAGACATAAGCTCAGAAGAAGTTGACATAACCCTGTCGTTTGGTTAGCCCTACAACAAGGAGCATCAAATTTGTTTATCTTCGTGAGTCTTCTATGGAGAGAACTCCTAGCCATCACCATACGTGAAAAAGAAATAGTCTTTCAAGTATTTGACCAATAAATGATAGCTGGTGATTGTACCATAAAAAGTACAATCATTAACTCTAATTTGAGGATTAATAAGAGGATTCAAGTGCTTAAAATAGAGATAAACGATTTATTATGTGC
>JAVXUM010142016.1:0-28816 GCA_035590655.1 Pouteria glomerata | reverse complement strand
TCGGGTATATTCTGAGATAAATTTCAGAGAATTAATTTTCAATCTATTCTTTTAGAATTAGATAAGTGAAAAATCTGGAAATTATATACAATTCGCCATAGACTTATATTGAATCCAAGGCTTTTAAAATTTTGATAAATTAAACAAATCTTTCCAAACAACATTCAAAATCACAAAACCAAACCAATATCCATTATTCATTGTGAGATCAATTTTTTCTAAAAACGTTTCCAAAATTAAGTTTGATTCATTGTTTGCTGCTTTCGGCTCTCTGTGGACATGATCCGGTACTTACCGGTTATTATGCTTCAACTAGACACCCTGCACTTGGGGTCAAGCCAATATTAAAATATACAATTGGTTAGAGCAAGCATATATCCTTTCAACCTTCGAGATAATCTCTCCTTAATTAGGAATAATCTCTCAACCCTTGAGAGAATCTCTCATTCTCTTTGATAATATGTACATAATGTATATACAAATGTGCATGATAAACATTAGAGAAAATCTCTCAACTTTTGAGAGAATATTTCTCAACGTATACAATATACATGATTGGAGAAATATTTTTTCACGTGACAATTTATCCTTACTAATACACGCCACATAATTATTCTATCCAATTCAAAATTAGAAAGGATAAACTACAAAACAACTACTTAAGCCCATCAAGATTTAAGTTGAGCTAGTTTGGGGACTAAAGGCCCATGGACTCCTAGCTTCAATTTAAAGGATTTGGGTCTTGTCATCTCATGACAGCCCATAGGCCATTAAATTAACCCAAGGCTATTCCACTAAAACCCTTGGGTTGCGCTCTATTTGTCCATGTTAAAATTCATTTTAATTAAAACAACTTTTAATAAAATGAATCGGGTCTTTGACCAATAATATCCACTTAATTAACCCTCCATTATATTCTCATAATTTAGTTAGGTTAAATGTCAAGTCTCTTAAATTACATATTTATCCCTAAGTCACTATTTATCCAAATTTTGATCATTCTTAATATTTCTATATTTGTAAATAATTTACAAATAAATATTATTATTTAATAAACAATTTATTGAATAAACTACAGCCACAGATTTAATGATCAAGTATAATAAATAGTTTAGGTGAGTGTAAATAAAAATGATTCTTTCTTGTAAGTATATGTTCTCACGACTCATTAAATTAAATCCCCAAGCCATCGAAGTTTTGACTATTTATTCGGGACTCATTCCGTGATAACTCAAGTAGATTTAATTCATAAGTGTGAGTTTATTACAAACTCAAGATTAAGGTTTACTAAACTTATTAAAGCGTTAGTGAATTATGATTTTGACATTTATTTAAACCATAACATAATTCACAAGTCCATTCAATTTGTATATCATGTACACACATTAATTTTTCTACTCAAACTCTCTACTTTAGTAATCAAGATAAATCACCAAATTAATAAGTAGAAAAGTTATAGTTTTAATATAATGAAATTCTCATTTCATTAAAACTGTGAATTTATTTCTATTTATAAAATTTGTGATTTAAATCTTTCTGTATTGACATCTTATGCCCGATACTTAAATTACAAATATTTATAAAAGGATAAAGATGTATGCTTAAATAAATTAATAAATATTTTATTATTACTAGAAAAATAAATTTTATTACAAATCATGCTTTCAAGGATATAAAAGTGATACTAATCTAACTTTAAATTTAAATTTTATATAATATTTTAACTTTAAATATTTTCATAATAAACTTTAAATTTTTTTTTTATATAACATAATATTTAGTCTCTCAAAATTTATAAAATTTTATTTTACTCTTCAATCGATACAAAATTTATAACATTGACCGTTTCACCCAAAATTCTACGTTTGTCACTGTCAACAGACCGGCACCACAATTAAACTTCCCATGGGAGGTGGTAGCTAGGGTGGCTTGTGAGTTAGAAACTCTTGAGTTGCTTTTGCATGGTGAAAAATCAGCACCCACGCATGTGGATCACTCTCCAGATAATTTCCAAACAACTAACTCTACAGAACAAGAGCGAACCAGAGTACGACCGGCGTGGTGGCCGATTAAAAATCCTTCAACGCTCAAGATAATCTTTTATTCTGGAAATATTCAGAGGATGAAATAATGAAGAAATGGTTGCAAACCTTTTTCTCACATAGGCCCTTAGCTATATATATATATATGGTTCTCTTATGGCTATCAATGGGATTCTTCTCAGATTACAGGGGAAATTATCCTTTTATTAATTGTAGAATATGAAGGGATTAAGGAAATAATCCCAATTAACATGATTCTAACTCTTTTAATATTAATGATTTTCTAATTTAGTATCACGTACCCTAAATTAGTTGTCCCCCTTTAGTACCTTTGACACGTGGGAACTCTTCTTTAAATATGTTTTTTACTCATTTTTGCGAATTCATAATTTATCTCGTTTTATCTCAACTTTTATAATTTTAAACACACCCTTAGAGAGCCCGTTTGGAAACCAAAAATAATACAAAAAACTACCAAAAGTTGAGTTACTACAGTAATAGTTGAACATTTGGTAAAATCACAATTTTTTTTTTAATTTTTCTACTCTGGTACAGTAAATCATTATTGCGGCGGGTCTTATTTTTTTTATTTTTTTACTTTATTACAGTAAAAAATTTTACCAAATATATAAAAGTTGCCATTTTTCTATTATGTTACAGTAACATTTTTACTCAAAACTTAAAAATTATATTTTTTTACTAAAAATTTCGCGTTTATTTACTAAATACACAAAAAAATTATAACTCATAAAAAAACACAAAAAATTATCAAAAATTACTCAAAATTTCAGATGACAAATGCACCCTTGATTGATTGTCTTCAATTTTCTCCTCATTTGAAGTGCAAGCAGGGTATTGTATAGTCACCTTAATTGATAATAGTTTATTTCTTTTCTCTTCAAATGATTGGATGACACACGTCCCTTGGAGAATTTATCTTCTCTAATTGCCCGTCAACTCTAGGTTCTCGTGGTTAGTCAGCTCTGAACGGGGTAGAACTTTGAACTATCATCTCTATTTCTTTCGGTGCCACAACTTCTATGTATTTGGTCTGGTAATCGCTTTTGAACCTCGTTGATGGACGGAGTCAATATGTTTCTCTTCAGATGACTACCTATCAGGCTGACTAAGCATTATTTTAAGCTATTCTCTTTTAGGTTAGGTGCTCGTCTGAGCACTTGACAAAACCCTTAAATTGACTAATGAGTGTTAGATTGGGCAAGCACTTAAGCTTTCTCTAAGTTAAGAGCTCGTCAGAGCACTTGACCAGACTCTTAAATTAATTAAGGTTCAGGCTGACAGAGTATTTAGTGGCGTTTAGTTACGAAATTTTAATAAAAAATTATTAATTTTTAAGTATTTAGTAAATTATCTATTTTTATTATTTTTATACTTTATTATAGTAACTTTTTAATTTAAAAGTTATTAAAAATTATTAAAATCATTAAAAATTACTAAAAAAATAAAAATTATCAAAAATTTTACCAAATAAATAGAAATTACAAAAAATCACTAAAAATTATTATTTGCTTCACTAAATACATTAAAAATTACAACTAATAATTTTTGATAAAAAATACTAACAAAAAATACTAATAATCACTAAAAATTTTACCGCTAAATGTGTGTTAAGTTTTTTTTTTTTTCTTAGAGTTAGGTACCGAGCTCTTAAATAAGCTAAATGTCAGGCTAGTTGAACATTTTGGCTTTTCTCTTGGAGTTAGATTCCCATTTGGGCACTTGACCAAACCATTAAACATTGGCATTGCTCTATATTTCTTGCTAGGGGTTGTGTGATTGTTGCATCCATTACTGGAGGGACACTATACATATGATAAGTTCATTCAATCATTCTCGTCTTTCATTGAGATACATGCATGGGATGAGGACATAAATGTACATATTTACAATAAACTCAGGTCAACTAAAATGGATGAGTTAAACATGTAATGCATATATCGAACAGCCACAATATCGATCGAACCACCGAGCGTCCCTTTAGCATGCCTTTATCGAGCTCATCCCAATGGCGAACAGTGACCGTTACAATAAAGCCACGGGCATGTGGGTATCAGAACTAAAAGAAGAATAACCATATACATAAATATAATATACATATATATATGTAAATACCCCATTTCGTTGCACTTAGGACCAAGCTATTAATATAAGTTGTTGATAATATTATAAGATTTGGATGTTATGTCGGAAAAAATTTATAAAAATTTCTAAAACTCTTTAATACATTTTGTTCATTACGTATTTCGTAAAATTTTTATAAATTTATATATTTCAACAAATTTTTACAAATGTTAATAAATTTTTTACAAATTTTAATAATATTTCTATAAATCTCAATAATTTTTTTATAAATTTAAAAAAATTTTAACAATTTTTAAAAAATTCTGACATAAATTCGTTAGAACAGATTTAAAAATCCATTTGAATGAATTTAAAATCTAAAATTTCGACGCAAAAATAAAAAATTTCTGTCAAAATTTGTTGAAATAGACGAAAATTCATTCCAATAATAGTATTCATCTCTGTTTAATGGCAGAACTCCAAATACTAAAAATTGTTCAAACTATACCTTATTTCGTTATTTGGTGCTCCAAACACTCTTAGCTTGTTCAACACACTCTCTCTCACACACTTACAGAATTATATATATAGGGAGAGAGTATTTTATTTGTAGGTAACTCCAAAAGGGAGCTGGGTTCTGTAAAGTCCTTGAGAGTAAGGAGAAAGACAAACACCTAATCGACATCTAGCTAAGCTAGGTCACAATCAAGTATAGTGTTGGTATTAAATAACAATGAGACACGTGGCGATATCTCTGAAAGCAGCTTATCGAGCAAAAAGAAGTGTAATATGATGCTTCCCGACCAAACGGGATGGGTCCTATTTAATTGTTCGGATACAAAACAATGAGCTTAGTGTATTCAGAGTTATCTGGTTCATTTCTAACTGAGTAGCTGCGTTTAGTTAGTTGTTAATCATTCGATTGGCAGATTGATGTGACAGTAAGGCATGCTTATTGTCAAAATAGTTCGGCCGGAACCAGGTCACGCCATACTTGCATTAAATGTAATGTGATGTGCATTAAATGTTAAACAAGAGCTTACACGAGCGAGGCATCTAGATCGGGAAGGTTATGATTCCACTTTACTAAGATATTATTATTTTATTAGCTTACTCTATACCATAAATATCACACTTAGTCTCAAAACCAGGTATGCGATCTCTTCTATCCACTATTTAATTACTAACTTCCTGTTATCTCTTTTGAGCCCATACTGATTTTAGCATCGGACGGATTTTGGTCAGGGACGCTCCTCGGTCTTTCCTTCTAATCCTTACTTGTTTTGCAGGCTCATTTCACTTTGTTCCAGTGGAAGTAGAGGGCATTCTCGGCATAATTTTAAGTTGCCAAACATTTGGCGCCGTTTGTGGGAATCAATTTCTTGGTTCCCCACGTTGTTTCACGAATTACTTTATTTCTCCCGTGTTGATTAATCTGAAAAATAGCCACCGAAGAAAATTCAACTCCAGTACAATATCCCCGGGTTAGGGATGAAACAAGGCCTTTAAAGCAAAAATGGGGCAATCCGACTGTATGTACTTCGGTCTTGGAATCAAGCAAGAGACGCCAAATGGAAGACCTTCATGAGGCAGTACAACGTAGACAAGAGCTCCAGGCTTTGGCTAATGCAAAACAACCTAAATTGGAAGAAATCCTCCTAAAGCTAAGCCAGAAGAAAGGAAAAGTGGTGGTTGTAGAACAAGATCAATCAGAAGATTGCTCAAATGATGATTATGACCCCTATTATGATGATTCATATGAGCAAGGGGATATAAGTGAAGCTAAAGAGGAAGAATCCAGACAAGGAAAGATGCCCGGTGTTAAACAGGGGGCTGCTTTGAGGCAGGACGTCAGGGTACTCATTCTGCCCACGTCATGTATCTGAGGGTTGCCTTACATTCAAAAGAAAGAGCCTTTGGTCCTAATAGGAAACGGGAAGAAGCTAGGAAGGGAAAGTTTGTGCAGCTAAGAAGGCGAAAAGATATGGACAGTTTCTCTGAGAAGGGTGATGGCCAACTAATAGAGAAAAAGAAAGATGGAGTGCAACTAGTAGAAACACCATCACTTCCGGAGTGGGAAAGCCACGACCAAAGTACCAGAATGATGGCCCGGAGGGCATTAAGCAGAATATCAGCCTCGCCTTTCACTAATAATATTTCTGAGGCTGAACCACCAAAAATGTTTGTGACTCCAAGGTTTACTCTTTATGATGGCAAGATGGACCCTCTGGCACACTACATATATTATATGCAGGCAATGACTCTATAGAGCTGGGATGATAAACTCATGTGCCGTGTTTTTCCATCTAGCTTGGGAGATATGACCCTTCAATGGTTCCATAAGTTTCCTCCGCGAATCATTAGATGTTGGAGACAGCTCGCCAAGAAGTTTGTCATGCAGTTTTTGGCCAATACAAAATAGTCAAAGACAGCTAACGCTCTTCTCACGATAAAGAAGAAGAATGACGAAAGCTTGAGGGACTATTCCAGAAGGTACTTGAAATTGTATAATGAAATGGAAAGGTGCTCTAAGCAACTAGCGATGACATCATTCAAGTTAGGGCTCAAAAAGGAGAATAAGTTATGGTTTTCTTTGACAAAAAAGCCAGTGGCCAATATGTCTGAGTTAATGTGCCAAATAGAGAAGTACGCCAAAGTTAAGGACGAGACAAAGTCAGCCGAGCAAAAATAGCAGAAGCTGGTGAGATCCATGCATGATAGACAAAAAAAAAGGTTGACGACGAGCGAATGAGGACATTTTTTGAGGCTGTGAATACAGTTTTCAAAAGGCTGATTTTCAAGATTTTACCTAAGATAAAGAATGAACCCTATTTTAAGAGGCCCAGAAAGTTGCTGGACCACCTGGGAAAGGAAGATAAGAAAGACTACTGTGCTTACCACTAAGATAAAGGGTACCGCACAGGAGATTGTCGCTCATTGAGATTTTTCCTTGAGGATTTGGTTAAGGAGGGTCATCTAAAGGAATACATTGATGAGGGGAGAATGAAAGTTGCGGATGACCACCCCCGATCACCTCCAGGTGGTTAGAGAAGAAGGAAAGATGACCCAGATGATGATGAAACATAGCCACTACCAAGAGTAAGGTAAATGAGGGACGTTCAGTGTCCGAAAATCATTCACGTTATCCATATGGAAACTCGTTCTCTGGAAAGAAGCACGAGTTCGCGAGTAGATAGGCAGTCGGGTGCTTGGGAAAATGAAGTCTTTGAAGTTTCTGCTGCCCTAACCAAAATGAGAAAGCAGAATGATGCTCGGGGTGTCTCATTTTATAATGATGAAGGAGTGGGTGTCAAGCAACCCCATAACGATGCTCTCGTGATAACCTTTAGGATGTTCGACTCCAAAGTAAAGAGGATACTGGTAGACACAAGGAGCTCGACCGAGGTGATGTTCTTCAGTTTTTTTAAAAAGCTGGGCTTGACGAAGGAAGATTTGGAACCAATAGAATATCCATTGATCGGCTTCAATGCCGCTCCAGTTTGGCCACTCAGCAAGGTTTCTATTCCTGTTAAGGTTAGGCCAGCTGAGAGCGAGATAGAGTTCATTGTGGTGGATGTACCTTCTTCTTATAATGCAATTGTGGGGAGGTCATGGATTTATAGGTTAAAAGTTGTACAATCAACTTATCATCAAGTGCTGAAATTCTTCTACGAAGGTCAGGTCATTGAGATTCATGGCGATCAGGACCAATCAAGGCAATGTTTTGCTGCAACGCTTCAGTCAAAGACCCTTCCTGAACAAGTGCTGCTAACGGAGTTGCCCCCGGACGCCCCAAAGATTAATGACGTTGGGGGGAACCCTGAGTAGAAGGCAGTAGAGGAATTGGAGAAGTTATATATCGAACCACTGAAAGAGGACAGATATTTCCTAATCAGCTCTAACTTACCCGCAGATGAATGGTGGGAGATGACTGAATTGCTACTAAAGAACATCAGTAACTTCGCCTGGACTCCATAAGAAATGTCGGGCATCTAACCTAAGGTTATGTGCCACAAGCTTAACATTAGGTCGGGATCGAAGCTTGTTGTGCAGAGAGCTCAAAGATCAGCACTACATCATGTAGAGGCCGTAATAGAAGAAGTCGGCAAGTTTTTGGAGGCAGAGACCATTAGGGAGGTATTATACCCCGAATGACTGGTTAACACAGTCGTCCTCAAAAAGAAAAACAGTAAGTGGAGAGTTTGTGTAGACTACACGGACTTGAATAAAACTTGTTCTAAAGATCCATTTCCCTTACCAAAGATAGATCGGCTTGTTGACTCGACCGCGGGAAGTACGAGAATGTCGTTCTTCTATGTCTATCGAGGATACCATCAGATATTCATGTACGAGCCCAACGAAGAAAAGACTACCGTCATCACTCTAAAATGGATCTACTGTTATAAGGTCATGTCATTTGGTTTGAAGAACGCTGGGGCAACATACCAGAGGCTAGTAATAAAGATGTTTGAGAAAGATCTTGGTCGGCATTTGGAGGTCTATATTGATGATATGGTTGTAAAGAGTGTTAAATCAGCCAGCCACATAAAAGACTTACAACATATGTTTAACACTTTGAATGAATATGGATTAAAGCTCAATGCCGCCAAGTGTGCTTTCGATGTAAGTTCAGGGAAATTTCTCGGGCATGTTGTGACAAGACGAGGAATTGAAACTAATCCTCTACGGATAAGAACAATACATTCGCTCGTTACCCCGACAACAAATAAGGGAGTCCAAAAGCTCACAGGGATGGTGGCTGCTCCAAATCGTTTCATTAGCCGAACGTCTGCTAAGTGTCGACCATTTTTTCGCCTGTTGAGGGGGGCAAACAAAATAGTTTGGCACGCTGAAGCTGAAACTGCTTTGGAGAAATTGATTTGACCACATCCCTTATTTTATCCATACCAAAGTCAAGAGAGGCACTTCAATTGTATTTGGCCATTTTCGAACACGCTGTAAGTACAGTGCTAGTGAGGGAGAAAAAGAAAATGCAAAAACCCATATATTATATGAGCAAAACTCTACAGGGGGCGGAGGCAAGGTACCTCCCTTTGGAGTAGTTTGTCATGGCCTTAGTGGTTGTTTCACAAAAATTACTCCACTACTTTCATTCTCATACAATTCATGTGATCACCGATCAACCAATCGATCAAGTTTTGAAGAAAGCTGACATCACTGGATGATTGGTCAAGTGGTCTATCGAGCTGGGTGTGTTTGATATAAAGTTTGTCCTGAGGACAGCCATTAAAGCTCAGGTTCTGGTAGATTTTGTAGCGGAGTTTTCTCATTCTACCCCCGAGTAGGTGCAAGAAGTTTGGTTGTTGGAAGTTTGTTCGGAAGGGCAAGTCACTTCTCCTGCATGGTAGATCGAGGTAGATGGTTCCTCTTCTGGAAAGGGATCAGGAGTTGGAGTTGTACTAACTACTCCCGAAGGTGTTACAATCGAATATGCTATCAAATTAGAGTTTGAGGCAACCAACAATGTCATTGAGTACGAAGCTTTGATCGCTAGTCTCGATATTGCTCGCAATTATTTGCAAAAAAATATATTGATAAAAACGGACTCCCAACTAATGGTGAACCAATTGAAATGAGAGTATGTCACAAGAAATGAAAATATGGTAGAATATTTGGCCCTGGCCAAGCAAAAGCTCGAGCATTTCAATGTCACTGGAATAGACCTAATAGGCCGGGACCATAACTCTCACGCAGAGGCTTTAAGCACAAGGTTGAGCGATATCGTATTTCTTAAGACTCTGAGCAGGCCAAGTATAGCCAAAGGAGAAACTGTCAGCTGCGTTACAATGAGTCTCTCTTGGATGGATCCAATAATAAGCTACTTGAAGGACAGAAGCTTGCCCGAGAATAAAGCCGAGGCCATAAAGCTGAGAATAAAGGCAATAAGATTTTGGCTGTCTCTTGACGATATGCTGTACAAACGTTCTTTCACTAGTCTTTACCTTTTGTGTGTTTATCCAGATAAAGTCCAGGATTTTTTTTATGAGCTACATGAAGGGGCCTATGGAGCTCATACTGGGGGCAAGTCGTTAGCCCGTAGGGCCATCACTCAGGGCTATTGGTGGTCGAAGATAGGAAATAACGCCCACACCTATGTCAGGAAGTGTAAGCAATGCCAGAAGTTTTCGCCGGTCCTAAGACAGCATACTTGGGAGCTCAGTCATCTGACCAGTCCTTGGTCGTTTGCACAATGGGGGTTAGACATTGTGGAGTCGCTACCTGTAGTTGTTGGAAATAAAAAATAACTATTGGTCGACACTGACTATTTCACCAAGTGGATAGAGGCTAAGCCATTGGCACATATCAAAGATGCCAACACGATTCGCATTGTCTGGAAAAATATAATAACAATGTATGGTATCCCAAAGACCTTGATCTTCGATAATGGCATTCAGTTCAATAGCACTTCTTTAAGAAATTACTATTTAGGATATGGCATTAAGAACATTTATTCTACACCGGTGTATCCCCAAAGCAATGGACAAGCTGAAGCCTCCAACCAAATTATTCTCAGTGGAATAAAAAAGAAACTGGAAGCGACCAATGGTAAATGGATTGATGAGTTGCCTTCAGTTTTGTGGACTTACAGAACAATGCCCAGAAAATCGACCAGAGAGACACCTTTTTCACTTACTTATGGTATGGAAGCTGTTATCCCTTTGGAAGTTGGCATGTCGACCATTCGTACCACAGTTTTTGACCAGAGGGAAAATAATACAGCAATAGGAGCGACCTTAGACCTATTGGAGGAAAAAAGAGAAGAAGCAGCAATCAGGTTGGTAGCATATCAGTAAGAAACAAGGAGGAGGTTCAGCAAAAGAATAAACCCTAGGGAATTGAAGGTCAGGGACTATGTCCTGCAAAAACTTTTGGAGGCATGAAAAGACCCTGCTGGATGAAAGCTACGAGCAAATTAGAAAGGGCTATTCCAGGTAATAAGAGTGCTCGGTAATGGTGCATACAAGCTAGAAGATTTAGAAGGGAAGCCTGTAAAGAAACCATGGAATGCCGTGCATATTTTACATTTAACCTGTCAATATTTCATTCGTTTATTACATAAACATTCTTTGTAAAGCACGTGTAACAAGAGCTAATGCTAAGGAAGCGGGATAATGAAAGCTTTGCGTTTATAAGAATTCAGCCATGTGATTCATCATGAGATAATTCATACAAGCACGAGATTGCCCCATTAGGTTCTGTCCAGTGGCGGAAGCATGACCCCACTTGAAACATTCCGTGGTGGTTCATACAAGTACGAGATTGCCCCACTAGGTTCTGTCCGGTGGTGGAAGTGTATCCTCACATAGTTTTTCCTATGGTGATACATGAAAGCACGAGATTGCCCCATCAGGTTCTGTCGGGTAGTGGAAATAAAGTCCCGCATAGTTTATGTCTTGCAGACATCCGCAAGCAAATCTTTACTCCTTCTCATAACTGACTCCTACGCTACTGAGGTCATCTATAGCAATAGCGAATACAAATTAATTTGGTCCATAAAGAGCATTGCTGAAGCCCTTGTGTGACGATAAACTATCAAATAGCCGAGCATTTTACAAACGAGGATATTTGATTAGGAGATGAGCAAAAGCCACTCTTTCGATAAGGTTTTACTCTTTCTTATTTTCTTTTGAAATGAAAAGTGCTAAAGACAATTCAATCTTCATCTCATTAAACAAAATCTACTTTTCATTACATAAGAATTAAAGGGATAGCTAATATTCATACAGAAGCTACGAATGTAATCATGCCCAGCACTTAGATCTTAACTAAGAAGTTTGCTTTATAATAATAAGATATTCAAATAGATTTGAAGTCTGAAGTTACAAGTGCTGAGGAAATTCACTATATCTAAGTTAGAAATACACATCTCTCCGATATTGTAATGTTGTCAAATTTACAAAAAATAGAATGTGACTATGCAAAATATAATTGGGAGTGTGAAAGAGTCAATGCCTAGGAGGCAAGATTCTCCTGCCATAACTTCATCCACGATCTTCTCGATCAGATCTTCCCCTGCTTTGTACAAGATTTCTGCAGCCATTGATTCCATTATTTGCTCGGGTGTCACTGAAAGATTGTTTTTGAGGAACTCAGCCAGTTGCTTTGGCGTTGGCAGGAAGGGGTCACTAAGAATGTAAAATCAATCATAGTAAGGGAGTAACACGAATAGTGATGAATAAAATAATAAAATGTTAAGATAAAGCAAAAGAAAACAAGAAGCAGGATAAATAAAAAACATGTTCATTTAGTTTAAAGGTTTTAAAGTACATCTAAGCAAATATTTAATACAAAGAGTTAAACAAACTTAAAGGAAAAACTAAAGTAGAGATGCGGGAGAACAATTTTGAGGCCTCACTCTTTAATGTCTTACTCTTGTCCGAACTGAGAGGTGGAAGTATTCTTTGCTGATTCCATCATGTTCCTCAACGTCTCCCCGTCTCAGGAACTTGCTCGACATGTCTAGAAGGATCTTCTGGTTGACCTTAGGCTATCGCTTCGTCGATTCCTTACTTTTCGGCGCCTTAAGTAATGTTATCATTATATGATCATCTTCGTCAACACAATCGAAGCTGAATCCCTTTAGGATTTGGGAATAGAACATCCCTATAAGTCTTCGAGGTAGGATCCACATTGAGTCATTACATAGCGGTCTCCCAGCCGCTTAGAAAGTCCGCATTCATGTTGTCTGCCACTTGTCCCATGAAGTCCTTTTGTTCCAAAGCTTCGTCTTAATTTTTTTGTTCCTGCTTCATACTTGTTGACTTGTCAACTGCATTGAAGTACTCAAACTTTAGAACGACTAGCTTGGTGTTCGTCCTTTCTTGCGCAGCCATGGTTGCCTCTAATTGTTGAGATATTTCTTCGAATTTTGCTTCTTTCTCAGCAAGGCGAGCCTCCAACTTTCCCAATCGAGACTTCATTCCTTCGAACTCTTTCTTCATCTTTCTTTTTTCTTTCTCAACTTCTCAGATTTTGGATTTCAGACCTTTGATTTCGCCATCGTTTGTCTCGGATTTGTAATAAATTGCTCGGCGTCTTTCAATAAAGTCAAAGGAATACAAAGTTGTCTGCATTAAGAAAGAGAAATACCAGATCAGTAATATGCTTATGTAAAGAGAATGAAAGCAAGAGATGATCATGAGGGTACTTACAACAATGGTACTCTTCATTACATTCTTGTAAAGGTCTTCCACTCGATTCCTTTGAGCGTCTCGGCGATCTATTGGAGTAAATATTCCTTTGAGGAACTCTTCGGGATGTTTCAACGCGGAATCTTCAATAGAAATTTGACAAGTCCAAGGAGTTTCGAGTTTCGAATTTGGATGTTCGGGAAGAAGGGAGACGAATCCCTTAGCAAATGCGGTGAAAGAATAGTTTGTGTTGGTGATTGCTGAAGGTTTACACGTTAAGTCGGTGGGGAAGTAGCTTCCCGAGGGAATGAAATTTTAGAAAGACCTTCAGAAGAGCTTGGATAAATGGCAAATTCATTATGGATTTCACCTGATTCTACAGCTTTTTGCCTTTTTGCCAAAGGCTTCTCAACTACAACTTGGCTTTCATGCTTGACGACTTTTTCTGTGCGAGCCTCTTTCTTTTTCTTTTTCTACGTGGCATCCTTTTTCTTTCTCCTTATTTTCTACAAAGCTGCTTTCCTGAGATCTTGCTTTGGTCCCATCTCTTCGAGCTCCTCGAGTTTTTCAAATTGTTGTTTGACTTGGCTTATTGAAGGAATCGCAATTTCAGCTCTCAACGCTAAAGGTCAGACCACAGAGATTGGAATGGCAGTGCTCGGTGGCGGGTTCCACGCAGGATGGTAAATGTGGTAAAAGTCCCACTTCTCTTCCTTGCTCCAATTGAACCAGCGGTGAAGGGTTTCGCTAGCACTTGCCGTCGAGAGATTGGAGGATGTATTATGAAGGATTTGTGGAATGGCACGAAATCAAATAAGATTGGCGCCGACCTTGCAAACATGAATTTATCAGGACCGTCGAGGAGCTTCAACACCTTGCCAATGTGCTTCTAGTCAGCATAGCTACCTTGAGCCTAAACTTTCTTAGCTTGTTTGTCTGTAAAGCCGAAGAGAGAATCAAAATGATGGAAAGAGAAAACTAAAGTGACACATTATAACTTATTTTTAACCTGGGCCTAACAACCTCGCAATGATTGAGGAGAAGGGATCTTCATCAGGGCCATGCATCCAGTGACCGGAAACAACACAAAAGTCATATTTCATGCCTTTAACTTTATCTAGAAGCATGTGAACTAGTGCTTTGTCATGGCGAGATTTCAAATACCATTTGTTTTTATCATTTCTCACCTTTTAAATACTGAGGTAATACAACAGATCCCACTCAGAGAGGTCGAATCCATACCTCTTATTCATTTCATTGACCCCATTTACGATATGGTAGAAATTATGTGAACCATATTTGGGGGAGAGGCCGATTTTGTGAAAAACTAAATGAAGAAAATAAGGAACGGATAACCTAAGCCCCCCTCAGTTATAGCAACTAAAGGGAAGATGCCTACTTCGTGTTCTATATCTCTAACTAGTCTAATGTGTACATTTGCAGGGATACCGTAACACTGCCTAAAACTTTCGATCCCTTCCCTTTTTATTTCATTTGCAAGTTTGCCCATCTTTCAAATGCGGAGAAGTAACAAAATATGAAGAAAGAGTCAACAAAAGAGAAACACTCACCTAGCAAGAGTAGTGGACTAGATGAAGAGGTGAAGGCACTTGAAAAGCAAGTCGAAATTGAGTGAGTATCTGAGAGATTGAAAAGCTTCAAAAAGTTATGACAGTCGAGATAAGATACAATATATACGTATATACGCAGAAATAAAAAGAAAAATAGAGGGAAAAAAATGACACTTCCGTATTCATTACGGTTGACGCGGTTAGCGTTTAGGGTTTCGAGACAATGCAATTATGTCACCCACGCAAGGAAGTGAAAGGTCAACGAATTAAGAAGCGACACCTCAAAAAAAAGAGCGGCGATGAGATGCGGTTAGATTTTTTCTGAAGAAGCAGCTTAATGATGTTGTTACTGCTCTGCTCGGGCAAAAATTTACCCAACCAGAGTGGTGGCATAAATGTTTGTATTAAATAACGATGAGACGCATGGCGATATCTCTGAAAGCAGCTTGCCGAGCAAAAGGAAGTGTAATATAATGCTTTCCGACCAAACGGGATGGGTCCCATTTAATTATTTGGATACGAAACAATGAGCTTAATGTATTCACAGTTATCTGGTTCATTTCTAACTGAATAGCTGCGTTTAGTTAGTTGTTAATCATTTGATTGGCAGATTAATATGACAGTAAGACATGCTTATTATCAAAATAGTTCGGTCGAAACCAGCTCATGCCAGACTTACATTAAATGCAATGTAATGTGCATTAAATGCTAAACAGGAGCTTACATGAGCGAGGCATCCAGATTGGGAAGGTCATGATTCCACTTCACTAGCAAAGATAATATTATTTTATTAGCTCACTCCTTACTATAAATACCACACTTAGTCTCAAAATCAGGTATGCGCTCTCTTCTATCCACTGTTTAATTGCTAACTTCCTGTTATCTCTTTCGAGCCTACACTGACTTAAGCGTCGAAGGGATTTTGGTCGGGGATCCTCCTCTGCCTTTCCTTCTAATCCTTACTTGTTTTGCAGGCTCATTTCACTTTGTTCTAGTGAAAATGGAAGACATTTTTGGCATAATTTTAAGTTACCGAACGTATAGAGGAAAAGATATGACAGCTTTTAAAAGGTAAATGAAGTGTAAGAGCATTATTGGTGGATATAGGGGTGTGTTTAATTGGTTAAAATTAATTAATTTTTATTTTTTTATATTTTTTAATTAAATTTTGTTATATGTTATTTTTACATCAAATTCTTATACTTTTATTATATATTTTTTTAACTAATCAAACACTTCCACAATATATATGTTGCATTATTAAAGTACTATGCAATAAATTGAAAACTTACACTGTAGAAGCACCAATATGCGATAATTTGAAGAAGCCCTTGAAATAGCGTGACAACGGCAAAAATTATCTGTTGGGCTATCGAATGATTTCTGTTAGAACCTAAATTAGGAGTCTGTTTAGGGTGCGAAATTTTGGTAAAACAAGAAAATTAAAAATAAGTCTATTTTAGATTATTAAGTGTTTGGTATGTTTTCAAAAGAGTGTAAAAAAAAATTTGAAAAAATTAAAAATTTTTAATTAAAAAAATTAAAAATTTTTAATTCAAAGTTACACTTCAAATGCACCCTACGTTGATGGAAATAAAATAAGAAGCAAATAAAAGATGGGGGTTAGATGTGGGCTCTAATTTTCAGAACATTGTAGTTAGGTAGAATATAGTTGGCATTCATTTAAAATGACCCAAGAGTAACCAATGAAGGTCTCAAGTCTCAATCCCTATCACTTTCTATACTTGTCCTTTGCTTTGAATTTTTTTGGCTTTAAATGTTATTAATCTCTCTCAACTACTCATCTGTACAGATTTATTCTTATTAATTAATATATATAGCAATTGGGAGAGTATGCAAAAATTCACTACATGCAATAAATGTTTTACTAATAAAAATTTAATTAGTATGTAAATTCTCGAGTACTGACCCTAAAAAGAATCAAACTAATAGTCTTTCGAATAATAAATTCTAAAATTTTATCAGTTGGGCTAACTCTCATAATTAGTATGTAACATTACATAATTAAAAATAATTTTAGTGATGTGATATAACCATAATAAATATATTATGTGATAATAAATTTATATTACTTCTATCAATGATGAACCATACTTCTTCACTAATAATTTTATTAGTAGTTTAAATATATATTTTGGTGATGAATTTACCTAGTCAATTTGTATACACATACATACAGAAATTTGTGATGAAAATAATTATTATTGAAAGTTTTGGAATATGCAGATAGTGAATTCACACAACACAATTAACCAAACAATCACAGAGAAACAAACAATTAATAATGAAAAAGCCCTTATCAAAATAATAATTAAAATAAAATATCAGATCCTACTTCAGAGACCATTCAGATAGATTTTATTATAAAACTTGATTATAAGAAATTGAAATTAACATATATAACTTCTCGCACGCATTCACTCAATATATTACTCAACTCCTTGATATACTAAGATTAAGTGAAAAAATTTTTCGACCCTTTATAAAACGGTCTTGAAATCTTTTAAAACTTACAAACTCAAAATATATAAAATAAAAAGGAGATAAATGTGAACTTTTTTGAGCCAACAAATTTTTGGTTTTTCAACTGGAAAAAAAAAAAAAAAAAAAGTTATTGTATTAAGCAAAAATTTGAATTTTGTCACGAAAAGATTAATTTTAGCAAGGAAATGGAAAATATTTCATCATTAAAAGTTTAGCCCACATTTTTTACTTTATAACCCAACTTTTGTACAAGTATAGGCAAGATTATTATAAATAGGAGGCTGACGGAGCTCAGGAGACTATCCGGACATTGAGGATGCCGTATGGTGGATTCTATCTAATTTATTTATTTATTTTATAAAGGGTTTGGTTGACTGTTTCTGTGGGTAGTAAATATAACTTCCTAACTTAGGTCTCGTTGAAAACTTCTTAAAAGTTTTGTAGGCTTATTTTTCAATGTAAAATTTTATATTCCTTGACTCTTTGTTTTTCATTTTATGATTGGATGATTTCAATAAATTAGAATATGATTTTTTTTTAATATTTTTTTTGATTATTACTCTTAATTAAATGGAATAGTTTGGGCACATTGAATACTTAAGAGTTCCTTTCCCTTTATTCGTTATAGACAGATCAAAAATTTTTAATTGATACGTTTAATGTGTAGATTATCCGTATTTTGAAATCCTCAATTATATTTTCTTTATTTTGAAACATTAAAATTGTGAATTTCGCGTGCTTGTAATTGTGCAATCGAGTTATAGTCTTCTTCTGGTATGAGGAAGCCCGCAGCCACTATCCGAGGGTGCGTACTGGGTGAAACTCGCCCCATGGCCCTAGACGGCAAAGAATCATGGAGAGTAAATCAGTCTAGGTAAGCCCTGACTAACCGGATCGGCCGAGGAGACTGTTAAGAACCCGCCACATAGCGGAGAGCTGGCTCCCGAAGAGGGATTCGAAGTTGAAACCATTAGGTGGTCCAAAACCTCCAACCGCTTCCGAACCCCACTCGACTATCCCAAAAGGGTAATCGAGTTATAGTCTTATAGAGATGATGTGTTGATAAATTAAATTTACCTTGCAGTAATCAAGAGATGAAAATCCAAAAGCTATGCATTTTCTTTTATTGATTTTACAATCAATTTCTTATTTTTTTTATATTAAAAATTTATTCAAAAATTCAAACCCCCAACTTTTCTTTTTATTTCCCTTTGGTACCATTCGTTTTTGCATTGTCCTTGCTGATTGGCTTTGAATTTCTTGGTTATTAGTTTCAACAAAATTCTAAACTTTGCGCAACACAAAAATTGTAAGACTGAACTAGTAAGAAGTAAATATTTTAAGGGGAGAGAGGTTTATCCTCTTATAGTTAAAGATATTTAACTCGAAATATAGAATACCTAATGAGAGGAACGCAACACATTCAAAATATTTTAATTAACTTTTAGTTATGAATGATTTTTATACTATATTTATTAATGTGTGAGTTTGAATCAGTCTATTAAATTCAGACTCAATTTGAATGCAATAATAACAGATCTAATTTTAATTCAAAATTGGTCGAGTTTAAATTTAAATTCAGCTTGTTTTGAGAAATAAGTTTTTTTTTTTTTTAAATTATCATTCTATAAAAATGAAAATATTAAAAATATATATATATCCTATATGTGAATATGCTGTGTTTGACTTGGTCAATTAAAGTTGTTTGAAAGAAAAATATTTGACAAAAAAAGTATAACAAAAATATAATTAATTTAATATAATGATAATATATGTTAAAACTTAATTAAAAGAAAATATAAAAATAATTAAAATTTAATAAAATTTAAATTTTTTTACCCGTCTAAACAGCGCCTGAAATGGAGGGGCTGCAGCAGGAGTGTAGTCAAGAAGTCACATCGAAAGGGCAACGGCGCGAAGGCCGGTATTCTCTTTTGGATTATTATCTCTCACGTTTACTTTCGTCAATAGGGGGGCAAGTTATCCTTTTCACAGCATTTCTGACCTTTATTATTCTATGTGAGCTACTCAAGTTGAGCTTTGCATTTAGATTTGTCAAATGGGTCGGGTTGGGTATCTGCAGATTGAGTCCATAGATTCTTAGATATATAAGTATAAATACAAAAATTACTTATTTATAAATAAATATTTTTTAGATATACTTGTAAGTAGAGGTACAATCAACGATTACATTTCTATTTTTCATTTATTTGAAAAAAAAATAAGAAATAAGTTACAATTGTTCTAAGTCTTGGTTTGGGAAGAAAAAAAAAAAGTTAGTTTTTTTTTTTTTTTTATTTAGGAAGTGAAAAAAGTTAATTTTTTAATAGCTAGATTTTTAACTTTTAATTAATTTGACAGTTTTGTCCTTCATAATTTAAAAGAAATTTAAAATGTAAGAGTGTAAACTTAGTCATTTTAGAAAAAAAAAAAAAAAAAAGCTAAGTAACTAAGTAGATAGAAGAATGCCAAACGAAGTCTAGTTTTCTAACTCATTCAACCTAAACCATCAAATATGCAACTTGTAAGGTGTATCAACTCTCAAACTATGCATCTGACACACAAAATATAATATATTAATGTATGACATTATATAAATATAGATTGTTCTTAGAATACCAAAATCTAATTAAATTTATCTTTCTAGATGGTTTGTTTTGAAATAGAGAGGTTTAGTAAGTAAGTAATAAAAATATATTTATTTATTATTAAAAATAATTAAATAAACGGATACACTCGCGGATTGAATTCGTAGACTTGCGGGCCTATGGGTCTAAGTACAAAAAGTACCCGAAATTTTTTGGGTATTTTTTTTAGACCTAGTACCCATTTTTTTGGGTACAACCGTGAGTACCCGCAAGTACAAGTACAATATTGCTACCTCTATTTGTATTGGAAACTTCATAAGTTATTTATTTTGAGTTACTTCTGGTACGTGGAAGTCCGCAGCCGCTACCCCGTAATAGGGTGCGCACAGGGCAAAGCACGCTTTAGGACCCTAGCCGGTTAAGAGTCCTGAAGAGTAAACTAGTTTAGGCAAGCCTTGGCTGATCGGTTCGACCGAGTGGAGGCCAATAAGAGCCCGCAAACGCGGTAACCCACCCCCCGAAAGGGAGTCTAACTTGGGATCTCATGGCCTAAGCTCTTAAGGTGCACCCGACTTCCATCCGACCACCCCTGAGGGGGCTATTTTGAGTTACTTAATACGAGTGAAGTTTGGACGACCTCATTCAGTCATTTCTCATTTATATATATATACACACATCTATATGCCCTCCAAAATTTGAAAATAAAATCATTGTAGAAAGATTTTATTTCCTTAATTGACATGCATTACATGATATAAGAAATGTGATTACCATAACTTTTCCTATTTACTATTTATGAGATATTTTTGAGATCCAAATTCAAATACAAATTTATTTATTATTGAATTGAATGGATATAATCTATCGAATCAGATCAAATAGATATTTGATTAAATTCGACTTACTAACAAGTATAGATCATAATGTTAATATGATTGACATAACAATTCTTATAGTAAGTATGTACTAGCTAGGTTGTATAGCATGCAGCTAATGCATTTATCTTTTCAAAGCTTTTGATTTATTTGGATTACGGTGGTTCGCACTTGGCTAACTACTAATTACATAAAAATTGCGATCAATTTGAAATTAAAGATTTTTTTTTCTAGTTATTAAAAAAATCAATTACTAAAATATAACCTTATTAGTTTAATTAGAGATTTAATTAAAGATTTGAGCAATTTATTCTAATAAATTATTATAAATTTAAAACCATCACAAAAATTAATTATTTGAAATCTTTTATAGCAACTCTACCATTTTAGAAACTAATGGTACCAATAGTTTGATAATTATTACTAAAAATATTACATATATGATTACATCAATTAATCTCTCACTTATATTCCAAAATATTTTAATCTCAAATTAATTTATTAATTTAAAATTTTTAGTTTTCAGAGTACTTAACGAATGCAAGGACTTTAGCAGATGGAAATTCGACTTTCCTAACTCCTCAGTGTGATAAAGGTAAAATTTTTCTACGCATGTGCAATTCTATCCCTCTCTCTATGAACATGAGCAATAAGTTGGCATATTTTTTTTTCAAGGATATTTATGTAAAAAAGAAGAAAAATATCAACTTCATAATATTGAGATCGGAAGTCGTTAACGGTTCAAATAAATTTATATTTTTTTAACTCTAAACAATTTGTATGTATTAAAAAAATCTAACAACTCCAGTCCCAAGACTCAGAGTTGACATTATTAAAAGCTAACGGCAGTCCCAAATTCATGCTATGTTCACAAATGTATGCCAATTCCAATCTTTGACACAAAATTCCACGAGCTTATCTTTTCGCTGACGACTTGAACAACGGCGGCCGCCCAATTATGAAAATCGGAAGGGAGAAAAATCCGTTGGTTGAAAAGTACGTGTAAATATCATTTCAAAAGAATTAATGTAGACTGTTTTTACTTTACTTACAAAACAAAATTCCATAGTTGCTTCCTCAAAGCTCACACACCAACTGATCATCCCATCATCTACTAAGCTTTTTCAAAAATGCAACTCCAATCATCCAAACTCCTTCATTCCTTCTTAACAACCACCCTTTTCTTCCTTCTTCTTGTACTCCCAGTTGCTACCTCGTTGTCCTTCAAACTCTCATCCATTTCTGTCAATGATTCTGCCTCCATAAACTGTACTGGGGATGCTAATCTCTCAATCCAGGGAATCCAACTCACTCCGAACCCAGACGAGCACTCAAACAAGTCATCACTCAAGAACAAAACCGGCCGAGCCACCTATTTCCAAACCCTTCATTTATGGAACAAAACTTCCGGGGACCTCACCGATTTCACCACCACGTTCTCCTTCGTCATCGAAGGGAATAACTACGGCGAGGGGCTCGCCTTCTTTCTCGCTCCCAACGGCTCCTACATCCCTTCCGGCTCGGCCGGCGGCGGGCTCGGCCTCATCGACGTAGACCAAAACCAGACGACGACGGTCTCCGGCGCGAACGCGTTTGTGGCGGTGGAGTTCGATACTTATCGGAATGAATGGGAAGTCGGTTTGCCGGTTAACCACGTGGGTATCAATCTCAACTCGAGGGATTCAGTGAAAACTGTGGCGTGGGAGAGTGGGAGTACGTATGCCCAAATTAGTTATGATTCTAGGACGCAGAACCTTAGTGTCGTCTTCAGTGGTTTTGTTGACGGTGCTGAAATCAGTCAGAACCTTAATTACTTAGTTGATCTGAGGGAGTATTTGCCGGAGTGGGTTACTTTTGGTTTCTCGGCTTCGACGGGAGAATCATATGAGAAAAATAGTGTAGGGTCGTGGGAGTTTAGTACGAGTTTAGACGAGCCAGTCAAAGAGGTGGGTAAAGAAAGCGGAGACTCAGGAGGGAGCTCGCAGAGGAGACTGATCAAAGAGGTGGGTAAAGAAAGAGGAGACTCAGGAGGGAGCTCACAGAGGGGACTGATCGTGGGATTAAGCGTTGGTTTGAGTGTACTGATGCTTTGTGGGGTTTGTTTGGTTTGGGTTTGCTTGTGGAGTAACGTTAACCTAGGGGTAAAAAGAGATGAAAATGTGCGAGATCGATCCATGGACGATGAATTCAGAAGGGGGACTGGTCCGAGAAAGTTCTCATACGAGGAACTGGCTCTTGCGACTGACGATTTCTCCGAGGAAAATAAGCTTGGAGAGGGAGGATTTGGTGGGGTTTACAGGGGATTTGTGAGGGAATTGAATTCCTCTGTTGCTGTTAAGAGGGTATCGAGGAGTTCGAAACAGGGGCTGAAAGAGTATGCAACGGAGGTGAAAATCATCGGCCAATTGAGGCATCGGAATCTAGTTCAACTCACCGGTTGGTGCCACGAGCGAAATGAACTCCTGCTTGTTTACGAGTTCATGCCTAATGGAAGCTTGGACTCTCACCTCTTCAGAGGGAGAAGTTTCTTGACTTGGGAGGTGAGGTACAAAATCGCTCAGGGGTTGGCTTCGGCGTTGTTTTATCTACACGAACAATGGAAACAATGTGTGGTGCATCGAGATATAAAATCTAGCAATGTGATGTTAGATTCGAATTACAATGCCAAACTCGGAGATTTTGGACTAGCCAGGTTTGTGGACCACGAAGAAGACCTTCAAACATCTGTTCTAGGAGGAACGATGGGTTATATGGCGCCAGAATGTCTTGTTATGGGAAAAGCTAGTAAGGAATCGGATGTGTACAGTCTTGGAGTCGTTGCACTGGAAATAGCATGCGGAAGAAGGGCAATTGAACCCCGGGCCGAACAAAATCGGATCAGACTTGTCGACTGGGTGTGGGAATTGTACGAAATGGGGCGGCTTGTTGAAGGAGCTGACCCGCGATTGGGTGCTGATTTTGATGATCAACAGGTTGAACGGTTGATGATTGTTGGGCTTTGGTGCGCTCATCCAGATTACCGTCTCCGGCCATCGATTAGGCAAGCGATGGTTGCGCTTAATTTTGAAGCTCCTTCGCCAATGCTTCCAACAACGATGCCACGGAACTCATTCTCATTATCTCCATCCTATTATAGCACTGGTTCCAGAACGACCAGCCAAGTACAGTATTCAAACTGCAGTGACAACAACAATTCCTCCTAGTTGCCTGCATCTTCTGCAGTTTCATCGGTATCACTTACACGTAGTAAATAAGCTTTGGTCTGAATAGATGTCCAGCATGAGATTCTTCTTGTTTCAGAATTGCACAAAATGTAGTAGACATTCTATATGTACATGTATATATATATATTCTAATTAAAATTTTGTGCTTGGGTTTATTGTGAAATATTTTTGTACTAGAATTATTTCTTATTACCAAAATAAAAATCAAATTAATATTTGCTATTCAGTGGTCACTAGTTTGAATCTCTTTAGGGTCACTTGAGGGTTTATCCATTCGTTAACTTCAAGACCCTATGGAACAATCGAGGTACGTACAAGCTGATCCGGATACCCTGAGTTATAAAAAAAAAAATTTTATCAAAATCACGAGGCCCTACAATTGCTGTATTTTTTTTTTTTTTTTTCTCTTATAACCTGAAGAGTTAAATAAAGAAAAAGTACGCGCCGCATGGTATGGCTGGGCACTCTGGCATTTTCCCAGATTGACTTGAACTACAGAGGATGAAAATATGCAAGCTTCAGTTAGCAGTACTCCAAAATTGGTTCTTACTTTACAACTCTCTTTTAACATTATATATATGTATCCTAAATCACCAATTATATTGATCCATTGAAGATGATCATCCCCATTTTCCTTTATCTGATCATCATCATCACCTTTTGAAGAAAATAAATTTTAAAAATAAATTTTCAAACAAAAATATAAAAAGGCGTTTTTAAAATGCATTTTTAACATTAAAAATATAATTTGAAAATGTATTTTTAACTAAACTTAACTTGATAAAATTGTATTTTTATATTGTGCGTTTAAACTTGATAAAATTCTATTTTTAAATTACGTTTTTATTAACGGTAAATATTTGAATATTTTATTTTAAGCAGTATTTTTTTTAATAATAGCAGAACTGAATGGTGGGGGGAAGTCGTTAACTATTGTTTTCATTCTTGGACGGTTTCATTATTATTATTAATTTATTTTTTTGAAAACTGAAGTGAGAAAATTTCTATTATTATTTTTCCTCGTAACAAGGACAAGGGTGGTTTGTTTGGGTCGATGTTTGTTTGGATTTAATTTAATGATTGAAAGTGATCCATGACTCTTCTTTAAAACATTAATTAAGATGGAGTTTGATTAGTTAAAATTTGCTTAAAAAGTATGATAAAAATATAAAAATTTAACATGAAAATAATATGTAATAAAATTTTATTAAAAAATATAAAAAATTATTAAAAATAATAATTTTTTATTAATTTTTATCAGCCAAACAACTCCAAATCTTCTTGTATTGCTGCATATTAAATTTATTAGTCAAAATAATTGATGACATAAAACTTACGTCAAAATGATTCTCGGTATCCTTATCGTATATATATACACACACTAGTACAGCTTGACCCGTGCAAAGCACGGGTTATTACCAAGAAAAAATAAATAAATTTATTAAAATTATATTTGAAAAAAAAATTAATGAGAGTAGAAAAAAATAAAATAAAAAATATGATAAAATAAGAGAAAATATCAAACTCAAAATATATATTTTTATTTAAATAAATTTAAAAATACAAAAAAATTAAACATATTCATCAATGTATTAAATTTCAGCTTGATTTTATTAAGTTGGTTAATTTGTTTTGTTTTAATAGAAATTTAGTTTAATTTTTTAATTTAAAAATTATCAATCTGGTTAATTTGATAGTCTGATCCCCAGTAAGAATATTTTGACTTAATCCGCTACCTCGATTTTGAATATTTATTTATTTATTCTTTTACATAAAGTACCCAATACACTTCTGAATCGATCTAATCCGAACTATTAGGCTGATTTTTTTTTTTTTTTTTGGTGTAAATTCTATGTTAATCAATGTCTTTGACCATTCTATTATATTGTAATTTAAAGAAATTATTTCATTTTTACCTTGAAACTTACTAATCTTTTTACGCAATTTTATGTTCATTGGCTACACAAATTAATATTAAGTCGCGGTTAATGCCCAAGTATTACATAAATTACCCCTTAACTACGAATTTATTCAAATAGAAATCATTTAGCTTGAAAGCCGTAGTGCTACAGTGAACCAATAGCTAAATTCTAATACTCTACACATTTTTTTTTTTTGGGACAAACATCTCAGCACAATATAGCACATCAATCTGATATTTTGTAATTTAATAAAATACTAGCAATAATTCATGTCTATGGATAAATTAAAATTAAATTTTTTATATAGTTAAAATTTTGGACAAAAAATTTAAATTAAAAAATTATACTAATCTATGAGTTTTAATTCTTTTTTTTTTTCAAAACTTTAGATTCTAATAATTATTACATGTCTTTTAGTCTCTTTCTTCAATTAATTTTTGATAAGTACCATAAAAGAAAACAGAAGTTATAATGCTTTGATTTGAAGAGTTTAATTTTTTAGAAATCATAATTGGACAGAATTTAAAATTACAGTTTTAATTTACATATAATCTTGATTCTTGAAATATGGAGTTCCAAATTGCTGCAATTGATTTTCCGCTTCAGCCTTTGTAGTGTGAAAAATTAAAGGTCTTAGTTTTTTTGAAATTATCTAACGGTTCTGATTTAATTAATTTGATTAAAATAACAATGAATGATCCTAATTTAATCATTTTTGACTTTGAGAAAATCAAAATCTTTGATATTTATATTGTAGGAGCTAAAGTGAAAAATCCACTACAGCAATCTAGAACCCTTAAATATAGTAAAATTTAAAATGTCCAAATCATTTTGTGAGATAGATGATAGTATGGTCCATCGAAATGAGAATTGAGTAGAAAGTTAAAAATATAAAAATGATCTCAATTATTGAATGAAAAAAAAATATTTTTTTATTATTGAATCTTAGTTTGTGAGAGAAATATTTTAAAAAACTGTCATATTTTATTATGTAAATGATATATAATAATATTAACACGTGTCATGTTTTAAAATTTGCTTATATAAATAACTGTCATTCCGACTATGTATCAAAATTAAATTCACCAATATATGCGATCATGCTGTGTTATAAATTGTTTGGTTTATCAAAAAAAAAGCTAAAGAATATCAATTTTTATTAAAAATTTTAAATTTTTTCTAATTTTACCAACTCTCTCTAAATTTTTGCAACTTTTATTAATTTTTACTAATTTTTTCTAATTTTTTGTGGTTTTTATTTTCTCTAATTTTTTTTTTATTTTTATATATGTTTGGAGAAACACATTAAATACTCAATAATAAAAAATTTACTTACTTTTTATTTTTATTTTTTCTCAAAAGTTCGCACTTTACATTCTTAGGCTTTTGATTCTAGTTTTAGCTTTACACGAATTATCCAAATTATTTAATTTCCACAATATGATTGTTGGAGTGGAAGGTAGGGAATCAAAACGAATTAATAAAAATTAATTTTGTCCAATTCTGGTTAAATAACTCAAAACTACATTTTTATTAAGTGAAAATGAGAGTGCTAGCTAGCTGCTTCCCAATATGCGCAAGAGTGCCGAACTGAAGCATGATTGACATTTGGCTCTACCCTGGCTGGAGGAAAATGTTAATTTATGGCTCATGTTCAAAAAATGTTTAATATTGTTTACTTAAAGCTTCAATAAAGGAGAGAGTTGTGGGAGTGCGTGAGCACTCACATAATTCTCCCGATCAAGTTCGTACTGGTTTGTTGTAAAGGTTAGTAGGTAGCCAGGGATCTGTCCCCGCGGTACGGTACCGGTATAATTCCGTATAATTTATTGTATGTTCTTCAATGAAGGATATGTTAGTAATTTTGGGTTACCTATATGCTACCTTAAAAGGGTAAACTCTAGTTGTTATAATGTACTCAGCCGCTTTACTTTTCATAGTAAAAAACAAACAGAAAACCTTTCGTGGACGTAGACACATTGCCGAACCACGTAAAATCTCGTGTTCTTGTGTGATTGTTTTCTATTTTTGTCGTAGATTATTTTTTCTTGTGTGTGTTACTCGATTCTAGTTCATTCATCAGAAAGCACATGTAATAATTAGATGAACAATCAACATCAATAGCTTGGAACTTCATCGGGAGGTTGATCACTCGAATTTCGTATGCGGTATTTGAATCGTACAATATTGTTAAAAAAAAAAAAAAATCTATCTGTCATCCTTTGTTCTGTTATTGGTAGAAGTTATAAAAATTGAAATAATATGTGATTTGAATTAATTTTTATATTTAAAAAGTAAATTATAAATTATAAAAAAATAAATAATTTCATTTGAGTGGATATTCATTTGTTCAAACAAATTTAAGCAGACATTCTGATTTTTTTATTGAAACTTTTTAAAATTTGAAAAAATTTTATTAGGATTGATAAAAATTTTATTAAAATTTATAGAGATATATAAAATTATAAAGATTTATAGAGATTGGCGTAATTTAAAAAAAAATTTATATAAAATTATAGAAATTTTTAGAATTTTTTAAACATTTTTAAAAATTCTAAATAGGCCTATGTATGACAAATTCAGAATTTATTGGCATCGTACGAAATAAAATGAAATAAAAAAAGTAGTGCATGGTAAATGACTTGTGATATTTGCATTACTCTATTATGTTTTTTTCACTTTACAATAATTTTAATTTATCAAATAAAAAAGAATAATATAGAATAAAAAAAATTAACGAAAGAGTGTGAATATGCCGAGACTAATTTAATTGTTTAAGCTTTATATATATATATATATATACATATCTATATATAAATATATTTGATGTCAGGAAAAGTCGCTTAATTAACTGA